>WEIU01016030.1:86910-99949 GCA_013389925.1 Aegithalos caudatus | reverse complement strand
TACAGAATGTCTTCCTCCCCAACCACAACATACCACATGGTTTAGGTCTTCCAAAAGACCAACACTTGCTGTTACAGTTGATATTTTTCATCACTTCAAAGCTTGGACTGAGATTTAGTGGCATCTCAGAATCCTGCTCTCTTTGACATCCCCAAAAATTGAGGAAACATCAGAGTTTGGCTATTTGTGCCACTGGCTTTCCCATCAAACATTACCAGCCAGGGTCCACAAACTATATCCTGCAGCTCTTACTCAATCCCATGGAAAGTTTGCTGGAAGAAGAGATGAGTAAAGGTTACAACATAGTTGTCTTATTATTATTAGGGACACACAACAGCTGTACATCCAGCTTGGTGTTTTTATGAGCCAAAGAGCAATCACGCTTTTCTAAACCTTGGCATGTCTTTAGCTCTCTCTGCAAAAGTTCCAGGGGGCATGAGTCATCCTACAAACCCATAAAAATCTAATTATGGCTAATGATCATCCTTTTGTTTACACTGTATGTAAAATGCTAACTGCTTCTGATACTCCCTGCAGGGGCAAGATTTACCATCAATCTTCAAATGATTTCTGTCACACCAACAGACTTAAAATGGCCCATTTACGATAGAACAGAGTCCACACCACACACAAAAAGTTGTGACTTATTTGCCAAAACGTTGATTTCTCTCTCCTGAAGCTACTGAAACATTCTGCACTCTAGAGCTGCTCTTAAGTTTAGAAAGAGGTTCAGAAAACCACATAATTCAATTAAGGTCCAGTTTAAAGAAAGCAGTGTAGGGCAGATCCTCTCCCAGCCTGCATGGCAGCCCACCAGCTTCAGGCCATGGTTTTCTGCTCTTACACAGACCTGAAGAAGCATCTGGAGAGACTCAGATGAAGGACAGAGAGCAAACATTTCAATAATCAGGGCTGCAGCCATCCCACCAGCCTCTGAAGGCTGGAGAGCTGATCCCATGGGAGCACTGTCACTGCTGTGACACAGGGCACACCAAGGCAATGGGGAAAGGAGGGGACAACCAATCTTCCCCTCACAGAAACTCCCTGAAATTCTTTGTAGCTCTGCTTCAGCAGCTGCACCCTGCTGAGCTGCAAGACCAAAATCACATCAGGAAATGTTTGCCCTATAAAGAAAGCATTTGCTGGTCCAAATTGGACTGTAGGGGAGTGCAAAACACCAAATACAGAAGGTACTGGCAAAGGGGTTTATATTTCTCCCTTATGCAGGGACAGGTGGATTTCTTTAACTTTTTTTTATTATTATTAAACTAATTTCAAATCTGCTTGCACAGCTCTTGTAGAAATTAACATCCTCCTGCAAGCTTGGTCTAGCTCATATCTGAACAACTCTCAGAGAAGCTGCCAACATGACAGCTCTTGGAAAGCTGCACAAGTGCAGGTGAACACCAGATTTCTCAAAAGAATTCCATCAGGTCTCTGTACTGCTCATAAAACAAGCCCAGTAGATGGCAAATGCAGCAAACTCTCAAGGTTAGAATGGGATGGGAGGCACTGGGCTTTCTCCTCACTGGCAGTTTATTTTCAAGTTGCAGTTTCACACTCCAGAATTACAGGTACCATGGTGTGGGTGCTTTCTTCAGAGCTGCCCAAAGCAGTGCAAGATAAGCTCATGCACTTGTTTATGCTCACAAACCATGCTGTGGCATCCCAGCTGTTGAAGTCACATTATCAGCAAGCATCTAAGTGGGGGCAGAAGGGACAAAGAGAATTTATCCCCACAAAAATGTTAGTCTAAAATAAACACCCTCAACAAGTGATCCTGTTGTCTGCAGTCATAAATGCCAGTTGGGCTAAGCCAAGCCCTCAAACAATAGGCCTGGTTTTATTACTCCCACCTCTTCAGAAATATGAATTGGTTCTGTTGTCTTTACTGCTAGGCTGGGAATTCAAATAGCTGCTTCTGTTCAAACTACAATAAAATGGAATGTCTTCTCTAGTGACACTGGCTGGACTGTCCCCAACACAGAGGGCACAAGGCAAAGGTGGAGAAAAACCTGGTCTTTGCCACAAACATCTGAGATATTGGTACCTGCAAGGCAAGGCTCCTCCCAGACCCCTTCCCCAGCTGCCCTGCAGGACCATGGCAGAGGCCAACAGAGAAAATTTCCCATTCTCTGCCCTTCCCTCCTCCCACCCTGCTCTTCCCAACTACACACACCTATGCACAGACAGCAGGGTAAGCAATGAGCTAAGAAACAAATGCAAGTTTTAATGACAAATCAGGAATAAAATGTTCCAACGAGATGTGATTATAAAATAAATCTAACACTGTCTCTGCAGGAAAGAATAAAGACTTGTAAGGTATTACCAGGGGCTGCAAAAACTCAAGTAAAAACAAGATCCTGAAAAGCAGTATTTCTCTTCCCAAAATATTTTTATAAGGAGCAAAAAACTCAAACCAAACAACAACGATGACCCTGTGACTATTAAACTTCTGGCACTGTACCATGAATTTCTCCAAAGAGTTTCTTAGTGCATCTTAGCAATTCATAGAGGAAGTGACCCTCTGGCACAAGCACCCAGTTGTCTGGGCTTTGAAGTTCTGGAGGCTCCTTAAGAATGTCTGTATGACACTTACCCTGACGCCCTGCCTCTGAACACCAGCTTTTGACCTTTCAGCCCTGGAAAGACTTTCCAGCTCCCAACCCACTATTTTTCTGTGCTTTTACTGCAATATTCCAGTCTCTAAGGTTTCCAAAGGGGAAGGGAAGCACTAATCCATCAGCCTTTTACCACTATTCCAGCCTTACGTATCAATTGTGGTTGATACTCTGTTGTCTGTAAAATAAAAATAGAGTGCCCAGGTCAGACATGAAAAATCTCAGTGCTGTGATGGGAATAAATCACTGTAGAATTATGATTTCCTTTGGGTTTTCAATTATTAGTTTTGAAGAGTCTTTTGATCCCTTGCAAGTTTCAAATGACCTCATAAAACCCAATTTTTTTTACAAGACATTGTACTTAACCTAGGTACTAACCATGTACTTTGGGGCCAATGAAATTTAACAGATTCAAATGTTTAAACACAAAAATAAATGAGGAATTGGGTCCTGTAACTACACTAACATCCAGTTCCAACCCAAAGAACCCAAAACATTCATTATTATCCATGCCCTAATAAGAGCAGTCTCATGAGCAAACTGGTGCTGCTTACAAAATACCAGGAGTTACACAGGAAAAAAAAAAAAATCCATAATATTGGTAGTATTTGAACCTCTGCTAAGCACCCAGTGAAGAAGAAGAGCAGCTTCCCTTCCAAGGAGTGGCTAAAGTAATAAGTGATTCAGTAAGTAGAATGGCAGGTTCTGTAATGTGAGATTTAACACCCTCTCCCCTCTTTTGCCAAACTGCCACGACCCATTTCCAGCAGAGGTTCTTGTGCCCTGGGTTAGGATTAAGAACAGATTGTGAATGATGCCTGCCTTGGCATATTCTGGTTTAGGCTTTATTGCACAGGCTGCTCAAAAGCAGGGAAAGGTCACTTTCAACATCAGTAGGTAATTGTGACTCCAGGTGAGTGGTGAATTTAAGCACTAATTACCACTTGTAACACTGATGAGGATCTTCACATGCCCCTGTGGAAATGCAGCTTCCACAATGGAATATTGATGTGATTTGTTTTCTCTTTTTACCCTCAGACAGCACTCACAGAGATATTACAAGTTACACTCTGTGCCTGATCACACAATGAGATTTCACCCAGCTCCTCAAACCCCCAGTTCCACATCCCAGCCATGGCCCAGCCCACCATTGCCATGGGCTCCCCAAATCCACTTCCAAAGGAATCCAAAGGAATGGGGGATTTTCTCTATCTGCAGGTAACAGGAAATATAGAGAATTCCCCCACTGGTTGTGTGTCAATGACAGACATCACTCCTGAAAAGTGTAGCAGGATGAACTCCTGTGGGAATGACCTGCCTGCTTTCCCAGCCAGACCAGAAATGAACTCCTGTCCCATGCCAAAGGAGTTCAGAAGCAGCAAATTACTGGCAGCAAATCCTTATTTTATCAAGGGATCCACACCACAGCCCTTTTTTTCCTCAGAAATCCTTATTGCCTTTTACTGCTGAGTTTAAAGAAGAAAAACTTTCCAAGCCCAAGGAGGTGGCACATTAGAGTGAAGAATCCTATAAAGGAACAATAATTTGGAGTGTGTAACTGCTCAGTTTAAAAGAGCACAAAGAGTCAGCTAGAGAGTAATCTGAAGAGATAAAATTATCTGCTGTCAACAGAGAACTTCCCATCTGCATAGCATTTATCTCAGTGTGGAAGTTGCTCCCTTTACTCATAGTGACTAATACTCTAAAAATCAATATGAGCACCCCTTGAGTATTTTCCCTTCAGAGTCTGTGTTTAGCAGTGAGCCAAGAGGCTGCACAGGCAGTGCTGCCCAGCCCCTGCAGCCTCAGTGCAATGCTGCTGGGGGTCCAGTTTCACCCATCTGATTTTTCAAGTCTCCAGATGCTTCTGAGAGCTGGGGTCTCTCATTTCACAGGCTGTGCCGCTCAGCTGCCTGCACACATCGGCCCTCACACCCCCCAGAGCCCAGGGTTAGGGAATGTGTGTGTGTAACTCAGTAGCCCTGATGATTTACACCATCAGGAACTGTTTGGAAAGATCAAAGTTTCACCCTTTTCTTTTTAACCAGTAACACCTTCCCTTTTCCCCTGTAGCACAAAGCTTTGGTCGTTCTTCATGTAGTATTATCTTGCTCTTCAATACTTAGCACTAAATAATTTGTGTGTATGGGTTTAAACCTCATTACAAAGCAAAAATCATTCCACATTTCTCCCAGAGACACCATTAAAGCTTTTAAGTGGGACTAGAAACACCATGGTGGAGCACAGAGATATTTGAAACACGGGAAAGAAGAAAACACAACAGCCCATGGGTTTGTGCTGTGACCTAAATATGGGATTTATTACTGTGTTTGTGCAGCAGATGCAATACCCTAGTGTCATTTTCAAAGGAGGCAGATTTTTGTTCTTGGAAAGGGTCTGTTAAGAGCAGTATTTAAAAAAAAAAAAATCTAATAAGCTATTTTTTCATTTGAGAGTTCAAACCACAGCTGAGGAGAGCTGCTAAGCTTTATTTCCCTTACTAGCACAGCCAGTGGCTCAGAGTAAAAATCTTCCCTGCAGTACTCATAAGTAGCAGGGCTATGGATTTACTGCTTCAGAGAACTAATTCCTCCAGCTGCTTCCCAACACTCCAGCTCCTCATTTCTGCTACACCAAAAACACCTGGCTGGGAAAGGACAGCCTGGGAGACCTGCTTGGAGATGTCAGTCTGGATTTATCCTGCTCAGCCCAGGAGGAAGGAGCTCAGCACATGAGATGTATCAGAGATGTACACCTGAAGCTCTGATTCTGCTATGACCAAAACCCAAACCAAAACTTTTTTGGTTTAATCTGCAATTGGGGAAAATAATTTTAGTTCTTCCTTTTGGCACATGCCTAGAAATCCTTGTATCTAGCCAGGAATTAGTGTTAAAACCCACATAAAAGGTCTGACCAGGCTGTTAGGAAAAGCCACTAACACTCTTGGGTGCACCCAACACAAGCAGCTGCAGCAGGGAGCATGTTTGCTCACATCAAGCCCTTTCCTCTCTCATCCTTTCCAAGACAGCACTTACAGATCTGGGAGAGGACTTCCATGCTTTGAACAGCAAATATTTTACACCACCATCCCCAAGAATGGAGCAAACACCTCAAATTCACAAAACCCATGAAAAGTTCCCAGCCTGGAGTCCCCATGCTGTCACACCCCATCCTTCCCCCAGCACCACCTTCTCTCTCAGGATAAACCACTCTGTTTGCATTAGGCAAGATTAATTTATGTAGATTTAGCTGTGCAGCTGCCATAAATCAAAATGAAAGAAAAATATCTAAAGCATAATCCCTGTTTATTTAATGGTTTCTGCCCATGCCTCTCATTTCTTCTTCACTCCACGCCGGAGCCCTTGTAGGTTTTCCCATCAGCTGTGGCCTGTCCATCTGCCAGCCGTGGCCCCATCCAACTGCACTGCCCACAGAGGGAATACCACCACCCACAAGTGGCTTTATTGGATGGTTCTGAGTGAGCACATTTGTCACCACATCCTCAGGTATCTGAGGAATCACTGCACCTGCCTTTCACTGCACATCAGCGTTCGTGTGCGCCGGCCCGGCCGTGCCAGGCGGGAGCACACAACGGTCCTTGTCTGTGCTTTATCAAACAACCTGGCCTAATCCTCATGAAAACATTGGCTGGTGAAGTACATTGGCCTCTGCAGGGTTTGTGTGGGCTGTTGAGCTGCTTTGTTCTGCAGAGTTGTGCTTCCCCTGGCACGTGAGCGGTGCCAGTGCCGGCTCTCCCTGGCGGCGTGGGCAGACAGAGCTGATGTTATGAGCTCTGCAAGGGCTCCTGTCCAGCCCTGGAGCTCACAGTGTGCTGGGAGAGCCTCCCAATGTGAAAACAGGATGGAGAGGTGCTCCCCTGTCCTTTGAAAGTATGCCACAACAATCTGTAATTCAGCTGGAAAAACCACTTAACACGGGCTTTGTGTTTTATCCGAACGTTGCAATTCTCATGGTAAGACCCTCCCAACAGTTGAGGGGCAAACACAAATCTAGAACCAGTAATAAACTCCTTACTAAAGCCCAGTGTAAAAGATCCCTATAAATCCCACAAATACCTGCAGTGGTTAATATTCTCACAAGTACAACAATGAATCTCAGATACAGGTGGGTTACTTACACCTTCAAACGATTTTAGCATTTTCTGGAATAGAGTTTCTGGACAACAAAATCCCTGAAAGTGAATATTATGCTGTTGTAATATTTTGCACAGACATGGTGGTATTCTTATATCAGTTGCTCTAAGTAATTTTTTTTTTCAGAGGAAAACATACTCAGATCCTGCGCTCATTCCCTCATCCCAGTTATTCACAGCACACTTTGACTCTTTGGTGTTACAAAATCTTGGATTCAAAGGTAGATAAAAGCCCTACCAAGCTGTTCAGTCCATCACAGACCTGCTTTCCATCTCCTGAGTCACAAAACTGTCATCCAGAAGTGCACGAGAGAAAAAAATTTCCTCTTTTTTAAACAGAGAATTTACTTTAGGTGTTTTCTGGGGATCTGTGCCAAGCAATCCCACGGTTGGGACGATTTCCACACACATCTATCTTCCTTGCCTTTGAGGAGGCAATGTGCTGTCACAACTTGGCCAGTGCTTTCAGGCTGAACCTGAGCCAATCTAGAGCTGTTATTGTTGGGCTTCTGAGCCTGGAGGAAACACTAACAAACCAGAGTTTCCACCTTGCTAGAGGTAAAGTGCCTGACTTCTCTGCCACTTATGTAGAACCAGCAGGGTTGAGGGTGAAGCAACTTTTTTTTCTATGGAGAGATTTCATTCAAAGGTCCCTCCCCTGCTTTTGTACCAGAGTGAGCCCACAGCCATGAACTAACACCACACATTTCAGTAGTTACCCTGAGGCTGCCAAAGAATTTCTGCACTTTATAGATAAGAGACAAAGAGACAACAATTTGTCAAGCTTTGTTCACACTGGGCTTGGGGTAGAAACCAAACAAGTGCTCTTAACTCTAGTCCATAGCTGGACTCTTCCCTGAAGGAGGAAGGAGTTCACTGTCTCTTTTTCCATCCCTAGCTGCACAAACTCAACTTGAAGAAAATTACATCCAACCTACAGGCTCCTCTCCTGAGGTAGTAGGTGAATAATTGCCAATTAACTAAGCTTTGAAATCTCTGTTTTTCAGCAAAGTAGTCTGTTTTTCCATGCTGTGTGTGCAAGTACACACAATAAGAACCAGACCCGTCCTGGGTGGTATGGAGACAGTAAACTCATCAGGAACAGTGTACTCTACCATATGAGACATTATTTTATTTGATGCCAAAGAGGAAAAGGGGGTGGGTGGGAGGAAGGAAGATATGTAGTGTGTTTTCTCCCTCCTCTCTCTGCCCAGGCACAGCCAATTTTTGTAAACACACAGTGGAGCCTGTTTCCACCAAAGGGCACTCATGCAGATCTTGGACTTATATTCTATGTTTCAACAAAACATCATCAGAAACAACAGACAACAAACACAATCTGTTCTCCTCAAACTTCTATTAGGGACATTACTGAAAGGGTTAAAAGTGATCAGTAAGGATCCTATAAGATACTCTACAGCACTTAAAAAGAAAAAAAAAATCTATAAAAATATGTACAAACCCGATATTATAAAGTTATGATTGCAATGATGAACTAAATCACCAGAGCCAAAAAGTAGTGAGCAATTTTGTTCTCAGGGCCCTTCTATTATAATGTGTTTTACAACCCCTAGACTGACGTCAAATTCAATAACACATCATTAATGGGATTTTTGTTCAGCTTACACTCAGATGTTTTTCCTGTTTTAAATCTCTCCTTATAAATCTCAAATTAGATTTTATACAAGGAGATTTATCAAGGTTTAAAAGAAAATATGAACATAGCTGATGCTTGAATTGATACACCATAAAAGCACAGCAGGATGAGTTTTTGTCACAGACAGGATGCAAGTTAACACATCACAGCCCTGTGCTGTGGTTATTGCCAGGTAGGACCAGCACCATCACTCCCAGGAACTTCTTCAAAGGGAGAAAGAAATCAGAAGCAGTAACTCCACAAGGAAAATGTGAATAAAAACTTCCATATATTAGACAATGGTTGCAGCATAACAAGGCTGCAAATGATGAAAGTGCTCTCATTTTGGTGTGCTCGCACCAGAAACCAATGTGGCAACAGATTCTTCTGCAACCATAGGTCTCTTCATGCAGAAAAAAAAATTGAAATGGAGAGGCAGCTCTACGAAAACTTAAAAAGGACTGGTAATAAATTGACCAAGAAGAGGCACAAAGAAGACAGCCATGTTCCAGTGCATGCTGCTACCTGAACCCTAGGAAAATGGAAAAGATAAAAGTTCAGGCTGGCAGCCAGGAGAAACATCCCATCAGGAAGATGTATGAGATCACTATGTAAGCTCCCATGGGGGGGAACAGTAAAGCAGTTTCTTACTACTTTTAAAATCACTCAAAGGGCTTTGTGGGAGGACATGATCCTGCACAGGAGAAACCAGAATTGAGGCAAGATTAGGGTGATCAAGGAGATTTTTCATTATGAATCACCAGCAGGTTTGCTCAGGCCATGGCAGGACCAAGCCCCAATAATCCCTCAAGCAGAGATATCCCCCCAGCAGGAACCATGGGCAGTGTCCTGTGCCTCCCCTGTGCAGACCAGAACAGCTCTGGGATTCTGGATGGACCCCATCCTCACACAGAGATTGTGAAAGGAATTGTGGGGGAAGCACAGAATTAAAGAACTGCAATAGGCACCATGTATTTTTAACTCCAGGTGATTGGTAGGGGGCCAGGACATATTGGAAACAACTATATTTTTTACTGTTCAATAGAGATTGAAGTATTTGTTAGTGAGTGCCTGGCCTCAAGCCCACTCTTGGGGAAATGTCAGTCAGTCTGGCCAACATGCCCAGCAGTAGGAGAGATGCAGAAGCCAGGCTCTGGGGAAAAGCCAGTTTTATAATTGCAGAAAAACCTTCGTGAGAAGGCTAAAAAAAATAAAAGAGTATTGGTTTTGAGTCAGGATGAGAGTTTGTGGCATGGTGGCAGGAAATGGTGCCTGGAAGTGGGAACCCCATCAAAGACAGGGCTGCAGCTCAAGCTGGAACACACAGCAACTACTCTGGCATGCACCAAACCATCACTGTCTCACCCAAGACCAGCAGCATTCCCACGTCAGCCCCAGGAGACTGAAGAGTGTGTGATTTTTGAGTGCCAGCAAGACAGCAATGACAGATGTGCTATGGACTAAAGAGCAGAAATACCCACCAAAAACACACCAGCACCAGGAAGGCAATGGGGGATGACAGCTGGGTCACATCTGACTTGTTCTAACTCTTTTGGAACCTGTCCCACCCAGTCACTCCAGCATGAAGCAATGATGGAGCAGCAGGAGCCCAGGAGAAGCTCAGCAACCCCAACACCAAGGTACCTGTGAGTGCTGATGAGGGTGGCTTGGCCATAACTCATCTCCACCACGTAAACAGCATAAAAAAGAAAAGCAAGTGGAGGAAGAGGCCAATAAAACATCAGGCTCTTGGTGTTACATTAGTGTGTCACTGCAGAAGGACTATGCTGATGTTGAGGGAGAAGAGGCAACAATGCCTCAACCCCACAACTCATCTTTGCAGTCCCCTCCCCTCAGCAAACCTCCCCCAAGTCATCCTATCTGCAAACAAATGAAAACCAAACTTGGACTCTCTGTCGACTCTTTTTAGTTTTGGATTTGTTCCTCTGTTTTTTTCCCTTCCCTAAAAAAACCCAAGCAAAACGAATAAGGGTGTAAGGTATAATGAGAGCAGCATGTGAAGGCAATGAACCAACTGCAGAACAACCTAAACAGCCATGTGTGGCTGATCTGAGTTCTCTGAGCTGGGGGAGATGCACAGCACTGCTCAGCTGCAGCCTGGCCACTCAGCAGCACCCACATCCTGCACCAGACACCCACACCCTGCACCCAGACCCCAAACTGCCACGTGCTGCAAAATGCCAAAACACATCACAGCTTGGGCAGATCCTCCCCCTGCTAACACTCACTCCATTTCTGGAAATGACTTGAGATGTGTTTCCCCATCCCCAGTGGCACCCTTTGCTCAGCTGAGAGTGCCAGTCCAGCTGGGGGGTGGATACACAACTTGCCCTGGCAAAACTCCTTTTCCCTGTGAGATCTGACAGAGCCCAGACACCTCTGCTTGCCATGTCACACTAAAGCAAAGTGTGGAACACTGCATCCAGAGCTGGAGCACCAACATAGAAAGGACATGGACCTGCTGGAGAGAGACCAGAGCAGGTCATGAAGATGCTCAGAGGGCTGGAGCAGCTCTGCTGTGGCAAAGGCTGAGAGACCTGGGGCTGTTTAGCCTGGAGACTCCAGAGCCCCTTCCAGGGCCTAAAGGGACTCCAAGAGAGATGGAAAGGGATTTTGGTCAGGGGCATGGAGTGACAGAGAAAGAGGAAAGGGCTTCAAACAGAGAGGGCAGGGTTAGGTGGGTTACTAGAAAGAAATTCTTCATTGTGAGGCAGTGGCACAGGCTCCCCAGAGAGGCTTTGGCTGTCCCACCCCTGCAAGTGATCAAGGTCAGGTTGGATGGGGCTTGGAGCAACCTGGGACTATGGAAGCTGTCCCTGCCCATAGTAGGGGCAGATGAAACTGGATGATTGTTATGGTCCCTTCCAACCCAAACCAGTCTGGGATTCTCTTTCTGTACCTGGGGTCTTTGGATCCTTTTCCCAGAGCTGCAGGACCATGGCACAGCCTCTTGCTCCATGAGCTCGAAAGGCCCAGATACACAGCAGCATGTCTGTGCTTTCAGTCAACATGGGAACGTTTCCAAAAGGAAAACCACAAAAAGCGTGCCTCTTAACACAGGATACCCCAGTGCTAACAATGAGCTTTTATCAATTAAAAAAAAAACAACAACAAAGCCAAAAACAAAACAGCTCCTAAATCCCCCATGCAAGAGTCTGCTCTGCTTTCAGATGGTGTTTCTGAGATAAACTTGCCTTAGGTACAGCACATAAGGCAAAGTTCAGCCCTTGGGTCGTTGGGTTTCACCGTCCAGGCAATATTTCACATACTACATGAAACATGAACACATTGTGCTTTGAGGAAATCAAACTGAGTAATTATAAATGCAATACTACAGCAACACTGAAATTCAGCTGGATTCTTCTCTCTGCATTTCCAAGAAATTGACTTACTAAAGTGAAGGACATCTGTGTATTTCAACAAAATTAATAGAGCTCTAGCAATGACCACTAACCTAGAAGGGCCTGTGATCACAAAAACCAAGCCATTTATTCACCACATGGCCCAGGACAGATTGTGGTGAGCCTCCCTGTGCCTTTGTCAGCTTGAAATCCCAAGTAAAGTTCAGCTGAAAACAAGATGCTACTTCTGAAGTGACCTCTCCTGGACAAATCAAGTGCAAGAACCTCAGTCCCATTGGCACAGCTGAGCATCAGCCCAGCACTGAACACTTGCATCTGTGAGCAGAACTGGACCAAGAACTCACCCCAGCAAGCCCTCTATGCTGCAAAATATATACCCTTGCCCTTTTTTCACAGCAGCAAGCTTGAGGCTCTGGTTTTTGTCTAGAAAACAAACATTTGGCCACATACAGCCTGGGTTACTATGTGGTAAAAGGGCTGCTGCAATTTCTGCAGTGTGCAAGACGAGAAGCATTTCCTTGGGTGACAGCTCCAGTGGTACCCAACCAGGACCTGGCCCAGGCTCAGAGGAGCCACTTCCATGTGCTCTTGTCAGCAGCCAAGTCAGTTCCCAGCCCATTTCACCACGCAGAGCTGCAGACACTACTTGTGCTGGTATTGCTGCTGTGAGAGGCTTTGGTTGGATGACAGCTTGAAATAACTCCCTGCTTCAGCAGGGTAACCAAGAGCAGACCTTGGCTCCTGCTTCTCGCCGCTCCTTTGGATCCCAAAATAGAGCTAGGGATACGTTTGGAAGCTCTGAGGTTTTTGCTGTTGTTGCCTTTCAAACCCCAGTCTCTGAGCCCATTTGCAAAACCACAGACCAAACACAAGCCATCCCAGAGTCGTGACACGTTGTGGCAAGATTAATTTAAAAAAAAAAAAAGCTTGGAAGGAGCTCTTGGTAAACCACGCACGTCGGGTTTCAAAGCCACGTATAACTTGGTTGTGCAGTAAATCAAAATGACTTCAGCACTTAAGCAGCACAGTGCTCCATGGAAGAGGCTGTCACAGCACAGGATTTACAGCAGCCCCAAACAGGAGACGTGGGCTGGGATCTGCAGCCCCAGGATGTGCATGGAGCATCCCCAGCTGCAGGCAGGGCTGCTGGGACAGCAGGGTTTCCTTGCAGGATGGAGCACATGGAGCTGTGGCCAGCACTCCCCTACACTCTGCCTTTCTCACCTCTTTTGCATCAAATAAGCAG
>WEIU01016030.1:50932-86875 GCA_013389925.1 Aegithalos caudatus | reverse complement strand
AAAAAAAAAAAAGCAGGAAAATAACTGTTTTAGTTTCTGGAAAGGTGTTCGTATTTTTAATATAAGGAAGAATCTCACTTGCACACACACACAGATAAATTGCATCCCCTCCGTGTATTAAAAAGTCACATTTGGATGTGCAAGAGAAACATTTTGCAATATAATGCAGTTCTACTCAGAGGGGAGGATAGTAGTGAATTGAAAACATGGTAATTTAATTCTTCAGCCATGAATTCAAAGCTACAACCTGTGTTATTCCTTCCTTCTCTTTCATGGAAAGTGGGGGGAAAACAATGACCTCCACACACCCCCAGTGACAGAGAACTCAAAGCTTGTGTGTTTCCCAGCAGAAGCTCTCCCTGGTGAGCCCTAAAGCCCAATCCAGAGTTTCTTCCCTTCCACAGCTTCCTGCTCTCTGCTCTCCATTGGCATTTGCAGGATTAGACCCTGGGCAAACAGGGGAAAAAAGAAGGTGCTAAATCTCCAGGCACCCCTCACTGTCCCTTGGGATGCTCTGCTGCTGCTGAGCAGCCCAGGCTGCTGGTCCAGCTCCCCTTCTCTTGCTGGACATCGGGAGCAGAGCATTTCTGGAGTGGTTTTGTGCCCTTGAGTTACATAGGCAAAGAAGAAATAAACACTGTTTACACCAACCAATGTTTCCTGTTGACTAATTCTTCAACCAGACATCGTCTTATTTAAATCAGGATATTATATCCAAGATATTCAAGTCACAAAAAAGTTTAGTGCTCCTCAACATCCTTTCAACAGTACTACATGAACTATCACTTCTAAGGAAAAGTAGTTGTGCCAAGAACTTCTGCTGCATCCTTTTCCACTTCTGCTGCATCCTTTTCCACCAGTCCATGCAAGCACTCTCTGGCTCACACAGGTGCCTGGGCTCAGCCAGCAGAGTTCCACACAAAGTAAGACTAAAATGCTAAAACAGGCATGATTTCAGATACAAAATATCCTTTCTATCCTGCCTGGGTTGTTTCAACCCTGACCTTGGTCTGCTGGACTTCTTAGAAACAGGGCCTTCATACCTAATTCAGAATTATTCCCTGGTGAGCTGCCAAAGACAACACCACAACCAAGGTCCATTTATTGGCACAGTTCCTAGAAAGACCCTTATAATTCCCCAAATTGTACATTCTCTGTGGATGAAAAGGAAAACAAATAGTACGCCCAGGCTTTTTTTCCTGAAAATGTCCTCGTTGGAAAACTATTATTCTTGGAGCTATGCCACTCAAATTCATCAGAGGGGAGAATCTGTTTATTTGCACATCAAGTACATTTTATTATTTCTGGACATCAGTATGTAAATTGTCAAGTATAAATTTATTTTTCCACTAGCTTGAGTTTATCTTTGCTCTATAATAGCCATAATCCAAGAAACAGCCTATGTTTGAAAGAACTCCATTTTAGCATGCTACAATCACATATGATCAGAAAATCTGATTAGAAAAATTTCCTACTGGTATTTAGGACCTTATTTTTCAGCTGACTCAGAAAAAAACCTCTCCTTGGCTCCATGAGATATTTGACATGTCTTAAAATAAAATCTTTATTGAAAAAAAACCCCAATGACTAACGACTACTTTTTTTTTTCTGTACTGATGAAAACAGACATGCACACATATTGTTCTGTCAATGGCACCATTCCAGTGCTCAGATTAATCAGTTCCTGCACAGTCAGAAATGTTTCAACACGGCACAGTTACCAGTTTAGAGCAGTGCACATGAAGAGAAAGTCAGTAAAATCAGAACTCAGAGACAGAGGCAAAGAAAGCCATTGGGAGGGGTCTGAAACAAAGAGCAATCACTCGACAGAGCTCAAGGAACACTGTCAAATGCTTGGTATGATTTTTAGGGTCATCTTGTGGTGAGCCAGGAGTTGGACTTGATAATCCTTACAGGTCCTTTCCAGCTCAGGATATTCTAAGATTCCATGGGGCAGAAGGTGTGACCACATCCCAGGATGTTGAGGTTTACCCACTGCTGCCTTTCAGTAGTGACTTGCTCAAGGTTACAACGCTGTAGCCTTCAGCAAGACATTTCTTTGTTGTGCCTACACTTCTTAGAAGTGTTTTTAAATTGGTAAATAATAATTTGTTTAGGACAAGGCATATCTTCCTGTAGTTTAGGTTACTATCTCAGGCTCTGCAGTTTTTAATTAAATGCTGCTGCTATTAATATAGGCATAGCAAATGGATTTAATTTACTCCTCAGTTGCCCAATAGCTGCTTTTAGCAATTGCAGAAAATTCGAGGTTATACATGTAACTTAAAAAGACCCAGCTATCCTTGGACAAGGCACAAGTTTCTTTCAAGCTGTTGTGTTTTACTACAAAGCCACCAAATAATTAATTTTGAAAATAATCACAACAAATGACTCTATGTCCTTCCAAAACTCCAGAGGTGTGGGTTTTGCTTTGTCACAGATAGAAAATTCTACAATTCTGATAATAGCAGATTTTGATACAGAAACTAGATAAAACTAGATAAAACTAGATAAAACTAGATAAAACTAGATAAAACTAGATAAAACTAGATAAAACTAGATAAAACTAGATAAAACTAGATAAAACACACACAGCTGGGATTGAGAGCTGTTTATCCTTCATATTCCACACAATATTCTGCTTTCCTGCCCATAAGAGCCAAATACTGCAGGCTTGGCAATGGACACTTCAGTGTGATTCTGATGGGATTTCTACTGGCCTCTATGGGACAAGTCAGTGGGTTATCTATTTTGGAATTAAAGTCTGCTTTTCAACAACAAAAGCTCAACATTAATGCTCATTTCATTGAGAGCTTTAGACTTGTGTACAGCAGTGATCCATCAGACCAAAGTGCACAGTGCTTTTCTGTGATCTCCATAACTGTGATGCTTTGTGGAGGATTTCCCTCACACTTTCATCCAAAACCCAGGTTTCCACATACAAAAATATCCTCAGAGAATCCCCTTTTGGTAACGAGGAACAACACTTCCATTTCACAGGATAGACATGAAAATACACATAGGAAAGGATTTTCTTTCTAGACACAGGTTTAAAACTGAGTGACAAATCATTGCATGCTTTGGAATAACCAAAATCCCTGAGGCACAGGAACACCAGCACTTGCAGGCTGAAGTGTTCTTTTTATAAGCAAAGTACTTATGCCAAGTCAATTTTGTATATTATAAAGTTATGAAGTGTAACTACTATGCAATATAAACAAGACCTAAAGCTATAAGAAAAGAGGGTGGGTTTTTGTAATCAAAACCAAGGTGCAAATCATTTTTTTCCACAGTTTTTCCATGTATAGTCCCAGTGACTGTAGGCAAGGCTTAATGGGCTGAACACGTACTTTACATGTAACTATACCCAATTTCAGATCCAAGTTTAACAAGCTTCCACTTTAAGAGTCGTTTTGTTGCCATCTGAAGCAAAAGGAGGACAATTGCATGACTATTTTAGACTGCTCTCTGACATCTTGTGTTAAAAACACTGATGCAAAGGTAGAATTTCCTGTAAGAGCCTAAGCCTGACTCAACTCTTAAGTGAGGACTCGAACTTCGAGTTTATGATGTTCTTTGGAACTTGTGATGTTCTTTGAAACTTGTGTCATACATTAGGGTTTGGCAGTAGCCTTATTTCCTTCTCATTTTCTGTTCTTCATTAAAACATATTGGGAACAGGGCTTAGGTTGTTCATGTCTCTCTTGTGTAATTCTTTATTTTAAATACTTCTCTGAAGGTGGGAAGTCAAAGGGAATTATAACAAAGGAAAGCTCCAGTGATGAGAACAGAATTGTGTTTGGGGATAAACATCCCATAAGGAATGTGGCAGCAGCTGTGTCAGGTGTGCTGGAGACAGAAGGACAGACTGCTCCTTTTGGCCCTGGGTCTGCTCCTTAGGGGAATGGAGGCACAATCAAGAGGCCAAGCAGCAGATCTGGTGCCAATTCTTAGAGAGTTTCTGTTGACAACATCTGTGCTCGTGTCAAGCACTCAGATGATATCAAGATAAACTGGGCCTTCCTGCAAACAGCAGTTTGTAAAAATCTAGAAAGGAAATCTGGAACAGGGCTGAGAATTAGCATTAGAACTTCTTTAATCATCTACAGAGCTAATCCTGCTCTATTTTCACCCATTCCTGTGCTACACCATGGTATGACAGCTCAGCACCAGCATGGAGATGGAGCTGTGCTTTATTTCTGTCCTCAGCTTCCCAGTGATGACAGCTCCACACTGACTGATAGGGTACTTGTCTTTTCCTCAAAGCCATCATGCCATGGTTCTTTTTGGTTGTTTTTTTACAACCCCTCAAGGCTGTGACCACGTCTCCAGCCCCTGCAATGCTCATCTCCAAACCTTTTCCATGAGGCCAACGTGTCAAGGCAATTCTCAGGCACAGTTGCAACAGTTCAAAAGGATCATATCACCCCCAGCCAGCCCAACAGCACCATTCCCATGTAAAATGGTTAGGTAAGAATTCAGCTCTGTTTATTTACAGACTTTGTACCAATGTGGTATGAATCACTGCAAAGGGAAGGGGCACACATCCCTAATTGCTCTGGGAATAGGCTGGTTTGCTTACTCCAAAGGAAATCAGAGAATTTATTTAATGCAATAGGTCAGTTGTGCAGTACTAAGTCCCTGGGGAAGAATTCTTCTCTATCAAGCAGCAACAAAAATAAATAGATCATTCTGCCCAACAGTCACTTAAAAGTGCTGCAGCCCATCTGTACATGAAAGTAGATTTTAGGAGAGTTACCCACAATAAATTAAACTCCAGCTCCTCATTTAATAAGTTATAGTCCCACTATCAAAACAAAATAATGGGAAATGAGACTGTAAGGATGCACTATAAACCTAGAGGGACTTTCATCAAATCCTAAAATTATAAGGAATATCTGCAAACTGCATCTCACTACATCATTAAAGTAAGCATTTGATACTTTAATCTCTTCCTATGAAAGCATGCCATCCATCAAAACTATGTTTCTGCTTCGGAAATGCAAGGAGTATCAATTTGATTCTTTAAATTAGAGGTACTAAAAAAACATCCACACTCAACTAAAAAATAGCCCCAAACTACTTATTCAAAATGCTTGTTACATTTTACAGTGCTGGACAGAGACTGAAATATTCAAGCCAACCCTGAGCAACAAAGAGCCTACTTAAAATTTATGGATGGATTTCAACTTGTTCAGAAGAGAATGCATTATTTAATGTCACTAGAAAAATATTATTAGAATATGTTTCTTTTATTGATGAAATATGAGTAGAAACACACTAAGGGAGTTGATACATAGACACACAAAGACCTACATTGTTCCTTCTGGAAGTAACTTCTGAAAGCATAAATGGAAACTCTTCACTGCTCCGAGCTTCAGAAGTAACCCACATATAAAAAAAATATCTTTCCCATCAAAACCCAAATACAGCTCCAGTGTTTTATCATCAATGCCTCACAGCATTCAAAAGCCTGCTGGATTTTAGGGAAAGTGGATGAAGCCCAAGGGACAGGGCTCGGAGGCACACAAACAAGCTCCTGATAATCCACAGGAAAGGAGATAAGTGGGTTCAACGTGGACCCCTTGAGAAGAAAACAAGAGGAAAAAACCTCCTTCAGCACCACTGCCTGAGTCACACACTGCTCCATTTACCATCGTGGTGGCCTGCAACAAGAGGCTTCAGCAGAACAAATAGCCTTGGAAATGCAGCAGGTTTTAGGGCAGCCTCCTCCTGGGGCTGGAGAGGGAGGAAGGGGAGAAAGAGACAGGCCATGCTGGAAGGAGCATCCCCAGATCCCAGAGATCTCATGCCTGCAGTCCCCATCAGGTGTTTCTGGGTTGGACCACGGTGACTTGGTAGCATGGAAAGCTTTACCTGAACCAGATGAAAAGAGCAGAAAACTCACCCTTGACTTTTCATCACCAATGGCTGGAGAAATCACAAGCACAGTGTGAACTCTGGTGGGCTCAGACACTGACAAACTTCTCTGCTTAGTAGGAAGTAGGGGGAAGCATTCCTATTTCCACTCAACTTCATCGTGACTTAAAAACAAGGCAAAACAAACCCAGGCCTCTCATCATGCCTTTTTTTTTTTAACTCCCTCCAAGCCTCATCTACTGCTCTAAGACAGCTCTTACTTTCCCAGGGCTGGAACATCCCCATCCCTCAAACTGTCACTGCTCAGGAAGCCACAAACAACCTTTTCAGCTATGTCTGGCAGGTGAAGAAAGAACGTTTTTCCTCAGAAGACATCCCCCAAAAGAGGCTTTGGTACTTAGTACAAAAGGGTTGGTGGTTTTTCATTCCTGCAGGGAACCCTCGGTGGAGAGGAGATGCACCTGGGAGGTAGCCAGGGTCAGTGCTTCAGACCTTAATTAATCATACTAAAAATCAGCAGATTTTAAAACCAAGGTGCCAGTACCAACATTTAAAACCAGGGTAATTCACAAAGATGAAGAACAGGCTTTTTCTTCCTCTGATGGCATTCAAACAGTGCCACTGCTTTTGGACTCATTCCTTTTTAGATCCCTGCATCGAAAATATGCCTCCTCTGTTCTCAGAGCTGCAGGTGCCCAAAAGCAACCACAGAAACCTATGGCCCAGGGAAGCAACTCCAGACAGAAAGCAAAATACTGCATGGGGAACAACTCCTCACAGAGATCCCAAACTTTGCAGGGATCTTTGTCATCTCCACCCTGATGACACTCCACTTATCATCAACACCACTTTCTGTAGGAGTCAGATAAACCCATGAAGTGACATAGGGTGGAAGGCTAACCGTGACTTAAATCATTTTTTTAGTTCTATGATACAAGCAGGGAAAGAAAGGCTGGGGATGACACTGCATCCTAATGGGAAAACTAAGGCACAGAGATTTATCCAGCTAAAATATAAACTCATAAATCCATGGGCAGGAACCCAGGAATTCTCAGTGATGTTTATTATTCTCTGAATACTTTCTAATAAATTCCCTCTTTAGTACAAAGCCTGCCTGATCCAACTGTACATATTTACTTAGTATTCTCTCAAGTGGCTTACAGACTGGCTCAAAAAAAATTCCCATAGTGCTTTTTCAAGAAAAGCTGGATATACTGGTTGGATGCAATGGCAGATGGTCCTGATCCTGAAACCAACATCTGCCACACTCACAGGTTTGCAAAGGGCCCATCTACCCAGCCAAAACACAACCCAGCTGAGCTTAAAATCCTGGTACTCTGGGACTGAGATTGCCAAAGAGAAGAAACAAACAAAAAAAAATGTACATCTTTGCATAGGGTCAAAAGGAAAAAGGCAGCAGCAAAACATGTCCCCCCAGGCCTCTCAGTCCTAGACCATCTTTCTTCATATGCCAGCAGCTATTCTTCCCCTCCAGGTGTATTTTGTATAAACATGAAAATAAAGTTTTAAACGGCTTTTTTCTCTCTTTATAATATCTTCTTGGGTTTTTTCCTCTAGATAACACATTCCAGCAATTATGCCAAGAGTGATTAAAATCAGTTATCTCCTCCTTGAGAACTTCAGAAAGGGCCAACCCCACACCCCCCCACAGCACTGCTGACAGATGCCTGAAAAGAAAACAAAAACAACCAACCCAAACCAAAAACCCCAACATTTCAGTTCAACAAGTCTCCTGGAAAAGCCACACCATGTGTTCTTCACCTCAGGGTGAAGAAGAGAGGAAGCCTCAGCTATTTAACAGACTCAAAAATTTGGATGACAATCCTCAGTGCCACATATGGCAGCAAGGGTTACTTCATTCAAGCTAAAACAACATATTAGGAGCTTTTCTTTTCCCCCCACTGCAACATTAACTTAATGGATGAATCAAGGAGAGCAACCCTGAAGGGCAAACTTCTCTTAACCATGGAAAAGGCATGTTAACTAAGTAGTACAACACTTCTGGGATGCATTCAGCATGTCCTGGCTGCAGGCCCAGGAACATAAATCCATTCCTTACACTGGATTGGGTTTGCTTCAGTCTTTCCACTGGATGCATTCCAAAGCCCTGTCCATCCCAACAGCAGCATCTCCACACCCCTCCATCCATACCCATGTTTTTCAAGAATTCATTTGACTAAAACTCCTTGATTGCCCCAGAGTAAGCCCAAGCCTCAGAGCTTGTCATGCCCACTTAGTAACTCATGAGGCCAACATCAGTCCAGAGAACTGGGGCTGCTCTCACACGTGGGGACTGCTCAGAGCATTCCTAGCAAGGAGGAAACCTCTTCAGCCCATGAACACCATCAATTACACTCAACAGCAGTGGCAGAGAGGGGGGAAAAAAAAAAAAGATTTCTCAAGGGAAGAGGAGTCTGAATCCACGTTCGTGCAGACAGACTCATCATCCGCTTTTCTTGGGTTTCTTATTAGAAGAGAAAAATATTAGCAAGATCCCAGACGATCAAAAGACAAAGTGTCAGTGTCAGATGATTCATGACTGCCCAGTTCCTCTTCGCTTCAAGAGTGACAAAGTAAAATAAATTAAAGCCAGCTGACTAAAACAAGCCATGCTAATTCATGGATGAACCAGGAGAATCAAAAGCGTATGACAGTGTTAGCAGGAAGGCCTTTCTTTTACATGCAAACAGCCCTCACAGTGTAAATGGCCAATTAATTTATGGGAGCCAGATGTCCTTGTTTTGGGCTGTTGTTTACCTTACTGCTCTGCCCTTTGATGGATTGATAGATGTCACCATTTTTCAGCAGTGAGTGAGCAGCAGGGCCACTGCCTCCCAAGCAGAAAGCTCTTGCTATCCCAAACTTGATAATTTTCCTTCTCCACAAACTACATTCTCCTATTTCCAGGCTTGGTTTGTAGTGAAACATGCTTCCCTCAGTAAATGAGATGAAAGATAATCCTCCTGCTTTTAACAAATTTCTGTATGGAAACCAAAGCCAGAATCTCCCCATATTAAAATGGGCACAGGCATTGGTTCCAGACCTGCACCACCACTGCTGATGCAAAAATTCAACACAGGGGAAAAAAAGCTTCCCCCAAACATATTCCCTATCAATATTTAATAGCAACAAAAACAGGGAAAAGAAAAAGAACATAACAGAGACAAGAGACACAGTTGAATCACAGCAACAAGATAAGCAGAGCAAATTTTTCTTTAAAGAAGCTATGCCAAAGTTTTCCAGAATCACAACCCAGTTCTATATTCTCACTAGGCTATGAAGTAAAATCTAAGTCCAAAGACAACTGGAAAAGTACAAGAGGTTGGCAGAGATCAAACTCTTCTCCTTGGTTCACTATTTAAATCCATAGATAAACATAATCCATATGATAAATAAAACAAAGAATAAAAGCAGCTAGTAGTAGAAACTAATTAAGAGATACATTACACAATGAGAATGTCCGTATCCCATGCTGATCATTTTTAGCAGCTGCTAAGCAGTTTAATATGCAAACTGAACTTAAAAAAAAGAGAAAAGTTGAGTTGCTGCAAAATAATCAAGGTCCTTGTGCTCTGTCGTGGTCAAAGATCAATGCACACTGCCAGCTGCTCTGTTCATGCTCTCACACAGCAATGCAGAAAACAAGATTTCAAGATGGGCAGAACTTCTTATCTGGCATATCCCCCATCAATGGTGGTGTACATTTGTCCTCCTAAACACTCATCTGCAGTGGATTTCCAAATCAATATTCTGCTCCAGCCTACATTGCAATCACAGTGCTCCCAGCAGTGCCCCTGAGGACATGCAGCAGCCAGATGTGCCAGCCAGATGTGCCAGCCCCATCGCTTTTGGTTACTCTGCCTCCCTGATAAGGAGCAATCTGGAATCCCAGTCCTGAACCAGTGAAATACAGGAAATTCTCCCTCCAAGTGGTTTTGCACCTTCCTCTCATCATTGCCTCATTTCAGTTTGTTTTTTGTGGTTTTTTTTTTTTTTGTAGGGTTTTTTGAGTATAAATAGAGAGAAGGGAGTCTGGAACATTGAAGTTCACACATTTTCTAGTTTTAGGGCTTTTTAGTTCAGTTTGATTCATCTTTAGTTTTGTTGTTGTCATTTGGGGTTTTTCTTTTTATTTTTTTTTATGTTGTTTTTCTGTTTGCTTATTGACGTTATCTATAGCTGTGCTTCAACAGATTTTGATCTCAGATTCCTTTGCAATTGTCAAAACACCCACTTTGAAACAGGCAGCAAGGGAGGCTGTTTAGCACCTTTCTGTCATGCTTGGAATCTTAACAAATACCTCAGGACACTGAAGCCTGGATCTGAAGCCAGCCCACATCCCCACCTCCCTCCCCCCAAGCACTACAGAGTAATTTACCACAACACATCCCGATGAATAGCAAAGGTAATCTCTCTTCAAAACCCCCAACTTCCAAGTGTCCATGCAATTTATTTCCTTGGTCAGTTCAATTTTTTTTCCCCAGTGGTCAAAAGCAGTATAATTCACAGCTGAATCTCGAGGCTTTTAGGTCAGATAAAGCTGCTAATCTGTTTGTAGTAAGAGCTGATAAATTGAACAGAAACAAGAATTGAGCCTAACACTAATAAAGGAGCACTTGATAACACAAACTCCATCAATCTGAGCAATGTTTCCACTTAGGATGATGCAGCTGAGATAGGAGAGAGACCTAAGCCTCGGTATAATTTTATATACCTGTTCACTTAGGTGGCATTCATGGGGATTAACACGGTCTAATTTCTTTGTATGACCAAAGTATTATTTAATACAGACCAATTTTCCCATTTTTCCCTCTTGCTTCTGCTGTACATGGATTCCCTGCAACTGCCCAGTCAGTGCAAGGCACGGACTGCTAAGAGAAAGAAAGCTGTGCTTCTTATTTCCCACAGACTTCCAAGTTTAAAGATCAATTTTATATCATATTTTCCTCTACGGATTTTCATCTGTTCTGTCTTCAGTTTGAAATGTTCTCAGCAGTGAACATCTGTTAGAAAATCTCTTACAAAACCCCACTTAGTCTATGGCCCTTTAATCAAAGAAGGGTGAGGGTATTAAGAATTTAAAATAATATATCCAAGTTTAAAAACAAATACATGTGTTTTCTATTTGAGAATGTGTGTTATTACTTTCACATTCTGACCTGTTAAGTACACATGCTCTACCACAAGTCTCTCTGGAATTTTGGCAAGAACCAGCATTTATTTAATAAAAGGCCTTATTAATCGTAGGACTCTATCGTTGATACTTTGCATTTACACAGCACTTTACATTTTCAAAGCACTCCAACATTAAATAATTCCAGCAGCCAGTTTATTTGCATAGATGGATGCACACAATTGTAGAGGAAATTATGAAACGTGTTCACATGTTTCTGTCTGAAAGGAGTTATAAAAACTAAATTCTTGAGTAAATTGAAGATGGTTCACTATTTTTGGCACAGCATTACGAGAGAAAGCCTCAAAGCACAGCAAAATCATTCCAGCATGTTTGATAAGGATTTGAGAGTGGGATTCCTCTCACCTGCCCCTGCTTGCCTTTGAAGGAGGGTTTTCCATTAGAGTTGTTCATCCCAACCCCTTTATAGCCCAAAAAAAAGGCTGATGACCACCTCTAGAGAGGTCTCCTGTCCCCAGGAGAGCTGCTTCTCCCCAGGGACTTCTAACCAGCTCTGTCTTGTGGACTCAGGCCCAGGGAAGAGGGACATTTAAAGCAGATTAACTCAGCTGCATGTCTGCCCATCTCTGGCCCCCTTAAGTGGACAACATGGACTGGAAATAGGAATGTACCACATGAAAGGACTAAAGGCATTTTGTTGTTACTGAACAGCACCAGTAAAACAGGCATTGCAAATTATTCTGAGCCAATCATTGACATAGACTACTTACAGACAAGGGGTTCTTTGATCCCAAGATACAAACAAGATTTTAGGAGCCCAGAAACCTTAAGTGTCTTATACATGTCCAGGTATCTTACATTAGTGGTTCTAACATTTGGAAATTTGTCCCTTATTTTGACATGAAAAGACTTCACAAGCAGACATGCAGGACCAGATCCTGGGTCAGCATAAGAGACAACTATTTGTGCTGGTATGTGATTTTTAATTAAGACCAGGAAGTCACACCTGCAGCTGACTGAATTTGAGATGGTATCCTTTTTATTCTGTAGGAGAAAGCCAAGATTTTGAAAAACCACCCAACCAAAAATAGTCCTCATGTAAGTTTAGTTGCCATCAGAGTTTCAGTGAAATCAACTGAAAAACTATAATATTTACTTGGTTTTGGTGGCACAGACACACAAAAATAACTTAAAGAAAACTGAGCTTATAGACTTATTTCAGAGAAAAAAAAAAGAGGCAAGCTTAATTCTAATCAGAAAATCACCACTGGATTATTTTTGTCAAAATAAAATCCAGCGAATACCCAAAACAATCACCTCAAAATTTGCTGACAAGAGCTTTTTACTAGAGGACAGCGTGGTTTTGAGTGCTGGTTACCTGATGGGAGCAAAGTGCTGCTTTAAGCCAGCTATGCAGTGATTTGCCTGGGCAAATGCTCCCATGCCATCACATGGATGGTGTGGCAAACCCACAAACCCAGCTTTTAATATCCCATGCCATGGCTGTGAGCAAGGATTCTGTGCTGCAGAGGGAGTGCAGGGCTGGGGGAGAGGGTGTTACATGGCCCTGCTGCTGGCAGCTCTGCTGCTGGCAGCTCTGCTGACGCACATGACAGCATTAGCAAGAAGCTGAGACATGAACATGTGTGGGATGACTCTCCTCTTTATTATTAACCCGTGGCCAACAGTGGGGAACAAGGAAAATGCTTTTCCCAGGTTGAGATCATCTCTTGAGCACTTGCACCAAACCCTTGTGCTTGATTATCCTGGGGGCAGGAAACAACTCTAGGAACTGTGCTGGCTGGGGGGAATTGTTCTTGCAGTTTTTCCTGGCTAAAATTCAGATCATGCCAACCTTTGTGCACTTGGGCAGACACTTAAAAACATGCAAGGACTGTCTATTCAGTGGTTCTTTGTTGTCCCTTACATTTCATCACCCTTTTCACCCTCCTCTGCACACTTCAAAGGTCCCCTGTGTCCTTTTGGAGAAAGGAGGAGACACACATACTGTCTCAAGATGTAGGTGAGCCTGAGATGCCTCTCCTCTTTCCCAGTCATTACTCACCCATCTCCCACACACAAGACTATTTTATTTATCTGCACCACATTTTTGTCTGTCATTTTATCGCCTGGCACTCAGCAGCTGTTGGGTAATTACAACATGGACACACCACATGTATCTTGTCATTTGAAAACAACCCCCAAAAACCCCACATGGTGGAGGAAAACCCCAACCCAACCACACCCAAGCTCTTCACGACACATGTTCAGCTTTAACTTCAACAAAAGCTCCCTGGAGAGCTCTGAACAGATGTGTCCTGCAAGCTTGTCCTGGTTTTATAGAAACTGCTTAGTCAAACATCCCACCACACCTTTCAGGTTACTTTGACAGCTGTATCTTGAGGAGTTGGAGGCAGCCTGGTTAGGAAGAGAAAAAGGAAGGCCCAAGATTGACCAGACCCATGCATTTCAGAGAGATACTTAACAGAAACCACATGAGATGCTTATTTGGGATGTTAAAAGTTGTCTACACAGAAGTTAACTCCTGGATGCACAAACATCATGAGAATTCAGCAAGTTGATGGCACATCTCACTTTCTTCCAAGTCCATAACTGGATTAAATCCAACCAATTCATTCTCCAAGAAGTCTGAGTCTCTTTCTTATTTCCAAGAAAAGCACACTCATCCTTCACTCACACCACACCACTTCTCCCCTCCACACTGCAGGATTACAGGGGTTTGTATCATAGAGAGTTTTCTAACCTCCATTTTTCAGTTTATCATCACAAGATCTAAAAGCAGCTTGCTTTCTATGCAAGTGCACGGACCACCTCATTTCTCAATGTGGACATGAAAGTGCACTTCAGAGCAACAACATTCCTGCTCCAAAACCTAGCACAGGAATATTTGCAGAAGACTTAAAACCACACAGTTGGATCATGTTCTCAATAGAAAACAGAGTAAAACAGAGTCCTGAGTAAATAAACACATATCTCAAAGTGTTTCTGTTTTTTTCCTTAAAAAAAAACCCCAAAACTAAACATGCCCCCAAAAGCCCCACAAAACAGTTTTCCAGACTCCTGAATCTTGAAATAATTAACACTACCCTGTTGTCCTGGTGATAGTCATCATGGAGAGAAGCCTGAGAGCTTCCCCATTCCCAGGGTGCTACTACAGTGCTGCCATGAGGAGCACAGCTCCAAGGGAAGGGCTGTCAGATGGAGGTTTACAATTATTTGACCCCAAGTCAAATCATCATCATAATTTTCTCTTTTGTGGAGACATGATAGGATGTTATATACACCAAAACCTCCCTAATTACTGTGGTTTCCTTTCGGATAATAATCAGGAAAATATATGAGTCCATGAAATCTAAATGGTAAACAACATGCAAAAGGGGAAAAAATGAAAATGGGAAAAGCACTCATATTCTTGCTCTTATTTGTGTATGTAAGAGCCTCCTCCTGGGACTAGAGCCTGGTAAAATTCCATGTTTACATTGCTTATGAAATTCAAGGATAGAGAGAACATATGATTGGACAGATTCCTTTAAAGTTTTTATTACTTTGAGTCCAGGTCTGGTAGAATTATGAAGACCTTCCCAAGCAGAATCAATAAAGGCTTTACAGCATCCTGGATAGTTGGCAAGTTTGTTTTTATCTTCTTCCTAGCTTTGTTCTGCTTCTCTCCCTTTGAAGTTCGCTGCAGAATAGAAACATTTTGGTGTTTGATGGCACTAGTCAAAAAGCTTCTGCTGCACATTGGTAATAAAATCCACTAACCCTTTTAGAAAAGAGGACTGTACATAAACTAAGGATAAGTATTAGGGTAGTCATTGATCCCTCTGTCTTGTCTGCAGGGGAACACAGCTACTACTGACAAGCTGCAAGAGATAAAATTGGTTTGGACTCTGGAGAGGAAAACTGCCAGTACAGCTGCAGAAGCAGAATCCTTGTGCCTTCACAGCATCAGCCACTTCTCCCATGCAAACCAGCAGAGCCATCAAATGCAGCCAGCAGCTGAACATTAAGCTTCACCCTACACAAAGCATACAGGAGATTTGGAGCCCCCAAATAATCCGTGATCACCTGTTCCTCGGGCAGACTCATCCCACACCCTGCTCATACCAGCGTGCTCACAGGGGGAATATTGTTTCACTGCCATATGTACCAGGCATAAATCACAGCCAGAGCCTTTTAGTTAGTGCTGTTAGCACTGCATTTACATCTGCAAACCACAGAAAGTGTTGTGGTGCTAGCAGCACACAGTTCCTTCACACGCTTCCAAAAAAAAAAGTGGGTTTAAAAAAGTAACATAACCTGATGGGCAGAGTTGAGCTGAGAGCCTGAATTCCTCCTCTTGCTTTTGATCTGCTGCTTGTATTTAAAGACCTCCCAGGTTATGAAGCTGTCCCCATGAAGAGGCTGGAGGATGACAGCTGCAAACCTCATGCTGCCCATGAAACCCAGCGCAGAGTTCAAGAGCCCACGGGAAGAACTTTGCTTATTTTTATTGCAACACGCAATATTTTTCTCCTGTGTTTATTCTCCCAACTCCTCCTCTCCATACATGTGTAATTGACCCCTCCATTGACTCTGTGCTACTCTGGAAAACTGCTGCTAGGACCACGAAGCACAGATTATATTACAAACACTTAAAATATCTTCTAAAGCAAAGAACAGTCGTGACCGCTCGTTTCATTCTTAAAACCTCATTCTGCTGTTCAGCACCAGGAGATGCTTTAATGAAAAGGAAGTATCACTGGACTCATAGAAGACAAACTGTTTCCTCTGTGACCCTTGGGGAATGCCAGCTCACTGCTCAGCTATGAGTGTCCCCAGGAGGGTGGCTTCAGCAGCAGGGGGGTCTGCAAGAGCTGCTGTGGCACCACCGAGCAGAAACAGCAGCTGTGCCAGGCTTTCTCCCCAGCTCAACCCCTGACCCTGTGCTAGGCACCCTCAAAACCCAGCTACAAGCAGGAAGGAGAAAAGTGTTGATCTCCTTTGGCTGTTTCTCCAGAACAAAGCAATGTTTTCAGAGGAGGAAAGAAATTCAACAGCTTTGGGAAGTGAGCATGCCAGTACCATCCATCCCATAAAGGGAAATCCGTTTGTCTTTGGAAAGCTGGGAGCTTATAGCCCTGACAGGCACATTCCATCCTTATTACAAGTATTTGTATTTTTCAGTACTCTGGTGTTACCCTGCCCCAGTCACACACAAAACCCACAAGTGATGCACAAATGCAGTGCCAAAGGTAAACCCTTACCCAAAAGCTCCCAATTCATAAAGCAACAGCCCAATCAAACCAAGACAGAAATACAAAGCCTCCTAATGATCAATGTAGTAAAAATGTCCTACCAGCCAAGCCTTTTCCTTGATTTTTTTAAAAACCTTGAGAGATTTATGAGTGGGACTTGGGATGAGAATGATGAGATGGTTTTGCAGATGCCTACATGCAGCTGCTCCCAAGCATGAAGGTGCTTGTTTGAAATAAATGTGAGAATTGAGCAATAGAAGCACTGGCACCAGCTCTGTGTTATTTTTGATGAAGATCATTTGTTTTCCTATGGAGTTGCAACACAAACTGAGTTAATGCTAAATGTATGTTTGCTCTGTGAGATGATTTTAGAACTCTGCATCTGAAAACTTCACATAAATTTCTTTCCAAATACAAGTAGAAATAAGTTTTTACAAATGCTGACAAGCAGTTGTAATTGGAATTCTGTATTAAGAAACCAACAGAACAAAAAAAAAATCATTTTTTAAGACTGCAGAGCACTTTACACACAATCTTCTTTAAAAAGCATTCAGTACAAGGCCACAGCAGAGATCACCTTCAGGGGTATTTGGAGGTGTACCAGTGATTAATAACCACTCCTTTGGAACATCATAATTAAATAATAAAAATCTCATACAATTATAATTGTATCTACATAAACACAGAAGGTCAAGAAGGTGCATTCTATTAAGAGGATGCTGTGTTAGGCAGAAATGCATCTCACTCCTCCAAAAACTCAATGGCAGTTTGGCAGCTGATCTGCTTATGACTTGGAACGTCTTCTCTTAAGATAAAGCAAATGTCTAATTTGACAGAATTGCCAAAATCATTCTTATCTGTTCTTACTAATTCTTAAGCTAATGGTTTACAAATGTCTGCTCATTAGCTAAAAATCACATTATACACAGCTTTCTTTTTTTTTTTTAAGTCATACAATACAAAAACCATAACAGAAGAAAGGAAAAGGCTTCTCGTAAAATGAAGAAGCCTGAGATATTTCAGGCAAAAAACTATGTGGAACTAAGTTAAGTAATTCAATCCAGGAGAGAAACCTGCACAACAGATATCCAATTTATTACTCATAAAGGAGAGCTAACTGAAATTCTAATTGAAAAGCCAACCTCCCATTTTTCAAACCATTACAAGGCAATGCAAAAAAATTGGAAATACTAATTTGCAAATTTTTTTTTTTTTTCTTTCCTGGTAGTTCACTGGAGTTCTTACAAGATCACTAAGTATACACCAGAAAAAGCTTCATTAGCACTTGGGAAAACATCCCTGTAAGGTAAAACTCTCCAAGCTTCCATGTGTCAGCACCCACAGGGCGGGTGCACCCACCACAGCTTGGGAACAGGAGTGCAAAATAAACAATTACTACTTGCAAATATTTACACTACAAAAAAAAACCCAAAAAACCTCGAGGACCATCCTTCAGAGCATTTTGTTAAACTTGCATCCCTGCAAGGTGGGGATGACTGGGCAGCCTCAGCTCCCTCCTGGGCCAAAACCAGCTGCAGCACATCACCAGCAAGGCCACCCCTGGCCATGCCAGGAGCTCATCACTCCTCAGTCCACCCCTGAAAACTGAACGTGGGCAGATGTCAAAGAGCCAAATAACAGCCAGTCCTCTAAAGAGGCAGAGGTGTTCAGCCTGGGAAGGTTCTCTTGCCAGCCCAGAAGGGGTTGGGCATGCATGGAGAGGACAAACAGCTGCAAGTGGTGGCTGCAGATCCTGTGTGCAGCACAGCAGGATGCAGATGGGCTCTTGGATGGGGCCAGCCAGGAGCAGGGGGCCATAGGAAAACAGCCTTTCCTATTTTTCAATCCCCTCTTCCCAGCCATGCAACCCCAGCCCCTGGAACTGCACATCCTTCCCCTTTGCCTTGTCCACCACCTGATTTAACTGGGTTTAGCTTGGACAGGGTATCACACATCACAGTCTGAATAAGTCTGAGCTTAAACAAAGGCTCAAACTGAGTAAGGCCTCTTCCATTTCCAGTCATGCCCTGAAGAACCAGGAATCCTTGGAGAAGCTGCTCAGAAGCCCTCTCTTCTACTGATGCTGTGAGCTCTGTTGCCCAACTCCTGAGTATTTATATAGAGAATATTTAAAAATATCCTCTCATACAGTGAATATCACCAGGAAACTACGTGAGGGCACTCATAGTTTGAGATTCAAGTTCTCAACAGCATCTTGCAGTTTTGGATGACAGCTGATGGCCAGACCAAAGACAGCAACAAGGACACAGCCCCAGAGGTAATCCCTACAAACCTTTAATGGCATCACATGAAATTTCCTGCACTGCTCCTGCCCAAAACATAGCTCTGCACTCCAAATACAACACCCAGCACAACACAAAGTTATATTCTCCTTTTGAAAGGGTTGCACCTTAATTTTTTGGCTTGGCTATTAATGAATCAAGCTAGAAATGCTTCTAAGTGTATGCAGCCTCCTGCTTTTGTGTCCAAGCCTGGAGAGTCAGGGCAGGCTTTCAGCAGGCAGGTCCTTAGCACCCCCCAGGCACCCCTGACCTCTCAGCCCTTTCATTTCCTGCCCTGACTTCAGAGATAGCTGGCTTGAGAAAGCAGCAGGACAGGGAAAAAATAAATAAAATAAGATTCCCAAAGCTGGGCCTCCCTCTCCAGGCTCCCTGGGAACCCCCAGCACATGGCTCAGGCTCCCTGGGAAGCAGCTTCATAGAGGGGAAAAAAAAATTTAAAAAAAATAAAAAAAAAAAAATGCTGAGGGTCTTTGAGCTGATGTCTGCCAATTCTTTTGCAAAACTGAACAGTGAAACAACAGAGGCAGTATCAGCCATGCACTAACAAAGGACATGTAGCAATGTGCAAAACCCTTGTCCCTCTCCCTCTCCCATGGAAAAGGGTATGGGATGGCTGTGCACAGTTTTTCCCCTCTCCTGTTCATTATAAGACCATTCAAAGACCCTCCCTTCCATCTGACATGTGAAACAAATTTCACTGCAAGTGAAAGCCCCATAAGCACATGAGGCAGCTTTACAGGGATTCCACTGTCCTGGAAAGGCACAAGTTACAGTTAAGAAAGGCAAACCCTCATCCCCATTATCTCTGGTATTTGCAGTGCTACAAAGCACCCCAGCCCCAGTTCTTTAAACACTCTCAAAGCAAGCTGTAAAGGGGTTTTATGTTTTTTTTTCCATGAGTACAAAGCATGGGGAAAGTCACCCCTTGTGCTTGTCCCATCTGGTGCCACACCACCACCACTGGTGCCTTGTCTGCTCAGCACTGGCAGCACCAGGAGACCAACCCAAAGGCACCACCACTAACCAGAGGCTGTGCAGTCCCAGTCAAGCACTGACAGGGTTTTAGTTTTATCAATGTTGGCAATCGCTGGTGCTTTTCAAAATCTTATTCTAGAACAGGCATTTTCCCTGCAGACAGCAGTTCCTGGAAGTAGGGCATTGCATAAAAATTTTTACTTTCCACCAGAGAAGATTGCTATTCTCATGGCCAAGGCTGGGAAAAGGAGGACCTGAATGCAACAGGGGCTGAACAACTTGAAAACACTTCAAAGGTACCCTTGAACTATGGTGAAAGCCCATAGAATCTTCAATTCTGTGAGTACCAACTCCATGGCTGAAAATCAAAGTCCTTCTTTGACAAGTTACAAATACAAGTATACAAATCCTCATTTAATACATAATAGATATGAATTCTGTCCTGCAACCCTTGTGCATCATGGCTCTGTGTGGTGGCTTAGACCCTGGCTGGTCTCTGGGTGCCCACCAAAGCTGCTCCATTACTCCTCTCCTCAGCTGGACAAGACAGAGCTGGAGGCTCTGGGTTGAGATAAGGACAGGGAGAGATCACTCAGCAACTGCTGTTGTGAGAAGCCCAGACTGAGCTTGGGAAATCAGCCACAGCTGATTTCTGTCACTCTGCAGGCACTGGTGCAACAATGGCAATACCAGGGGAAAGGAGGGAAAGTGTCACAGGACAGCAGAAAAGACAACCCTGATCAATGTTCTTGAGTTAAGTAGGAGGCACTAGGAACATACCACCCATTCCATTGTCTCCTCACCTTCTATTCAGTAGAAAAATTAGATTTTTTTTTCTATTCCTTTAAACATTATCTCCAGGAAAAGGCATATAAAGCACATTTCCTTAGCACTGCAGCACCATGGAATGCAAGACATGACCAGAACATCACTTTCTTCCAGAGCTGTTACAGAACTATGGAACAGAGCTGATGGGGAAACATGGTTGATAAGAAAAATTCCCTTTGACAGATGGAGCCTGAACATCCAATTTCATATATGTGCCCTAAACCACCAGGCTCCCCCAGATGAAGATGGGAGTCAACACAAAAAGCTATAAAGAGCTGCTTTTGCAGCTGAACACCCACATGCCCAGCACAGATCAGAACATTTTTCTCTAGGTCAAATCAAAATCATAACAGTTTCCATCTTTTATCCCAAAACACAGACAAGGACAGGAAATGCCACACAACTGCAAAACTCACCCTAGGTGAAGAAGAGACAGCAATCTTTACTTGAAGGCAAAAGGAAACATAATTTTCCCATCCTTGGAGATAAAAACTAGGACAATAATTGCTTGTTGCTGTTTCTCTGCCCTGCAGCACCCAACCTGCCCCAAATTCCCCACATGGAATGCTGACTTGTCCCATGCTGGTGAGCCTCCAAAGCAGGGCTGAGCCCAAGGGAGACAAGGGCTGCTGACCACCCTGGAGCCACAGAGGGCTGGGGAGCAGAGGGGTGGCTCCCTCCAGCCCTACAGGAACAGAGAGCTGTGACATGGAGAGGGATCACCATGGAGAAGGACAGCAAAGAGTCCCAGGGAACAACTGCATGGTGTTACATGCATTGACAGTGCTCTCCCAGGGAACGTGGAGCCTCTTCCAGCAGCACAGACAGAGCCCTGACAACTCCCAACCCACTGCAGACAGGGATGCATTGAGCACCATGCAAAACTTCCTGGTCACTGAGTTATCCTAGACAAGGCATTTCTTTCATTTAAAGCTTACAACTCATCCTCGCCACAGATTGGAGATGCAGAGTTTCAGAAAAAAATGCCAATAGGTCATATTCAGTATGCAAAACAAAGGTAAAACCTGATCAGTTTCTAGCATGTGTAAGCCTTACAAAAAAACCCTAAAAATGAGAAAATCCTTAAAACTCCTGCCATTATGGTTTAGGGTTTTGTTTGTTTGTTTTGCAATAAAATGTTAATTATTTGAATTGCTAGAAAGAATTCTGGGGTGTCATGCAAGCCCCAGGCTGCCAATAACCAGCAAGAGGCCAAGAAACAGTGCCTGCCTGGTGCTGCTGACATGAAACAAGGCACTTCCAGTTCTGTCACCCTGGGGGACCTTGATGAGACTCTGGTCTCATCCTTTCTGAGTTAACTGCTTGTTTTCACTCTGCAATTGATTTTGTGCTTAGCCCTTAGGAGATCAGGCTCAGCCAGGACAAGTCTGTCAATCCACCAGAGCTGAGAATGCTGAGTGAGGTCTTTACCTTGTGTGTGGCTTCTCCAAGTTTTGGTGGGTTTGCTGCCACTCCAGCAGTGATACCCCCAGAGAAATCCATGCCATCCACACTGGCTTTTCAAGAAAGCCCTCTGCTGTGCAGAATCCTTACTTGCTGTGTTTTGAGAAGAGCACATCTTCCCTCTCTGTGTAACTCCCAGTCCAGGCTGTGCACAAGCTCGGATCACCAGGACTGAACCAAACACACCTTGTTTCTCCCAAAACTCCTTCTCAGGCCAGAACTGAGCAGTGATGGAGAGAAAACAGCTGTGGGTCTGGCTGGCTGGCACTCCTGCTCCAGGAATGTCTGTGGGCAGCCAACACAACCCTTCCCAAGGGCATTTGAAAGCAAACACAGCAATGAGTCCATCCCCAGCAGGGCCCTGCAGCCTGGGAGGCTCAGACAGAGCCCCAGCAGCCACCAGGCTCTTTCCCCATGAGCTGTCCAGGCTCACACCACCCCTGCACCAGCTGAGCTGACCTCTCCAAAGCCCAGCACTGACCTGCATCCCAGGACATCCCCTGGGAGCCAAGACTCTCTCTATTCCCAGGATGGAACTCGTGACTTGAATGTTTCTCTTGCCACAATACTAGATAAGTCAGGATTTCAGCATTTTTGAAAGTTTGGCCATTTTCCATGCCAGCATGCCAATGCCTGGAACAAAGTAAGCAGAAAACTAAACAAGAGAAGGAGACATGGGTCTGCTGTCAGCCAGTGAGACCAAGAAAAGGCTCTAAAGGCCACTGCAGCAAAGATTTATTTGAAACAATAGCAAAGCCAATAAAAAGGAAGAAGAAATCATTAGTAGTCACAAAAGGTTCAGAGAACTTTCTACAAAAGGGAAACTCAACCCAAAGTCAGCTCCTAATGACAGAAATTCCTATGAAGAAAAGTTCTTTGTGCAAAGAGCAGAGAAGAAGAATTCCTGTGTCACTAAACCTCTTCCTGCAGCTTTTCACCAGTTAGAAAACACCTCATTAACAGTTCATGTCTACATAATCATTGGATTTTACCAGCACCTGATTTTTCTAATCTTGCCCAGCCTTGTCAGCAGACATTGTAACTTCCATCACAGGTCTGTAAAACCTGTCAATGGTCCCTCCTCTCAAATACAGCTCGGGACCATCTAAGCCCTCCTTGTCCTCAAACAACAGCCACTCATATCCCCCTTAAGGCTGAAGTTTACCATTTGCAATAAGGTATCTTTCAAAGCCCTATAAAATACCTAATATTTTAAAAAAACAGCAGACAGCACAGATGCAGTTTATCTGTCAATGAACAACACAGCCTTTCCCCTTTGAACTGCTCGATTTCTCCATGGGTAAATTGAACTTTCAATGAAAAACATTAAGTCAAGCTTGTTGAATTTATGCTCTCTCTTCTCACTTTAGGTCTCTTTCCCTCCCTTACCAAACTATTTTTCCATAGGCACCGTGACATTCTCTGCTGGTGGCAGGTTGTTCTGTCACTGCAGCTTCTCACTTCTCACTCAGGAGATTCAAAAGCAGCTGCTGACACACTTGTACAACACTCAGTTCAGTACAAGCTGCTGCTTCATCACAGCTCCTCAAGAGCAACAAATGCATTCATGCAAAAAGGGGGAAAACTTAAACCTACACACCTCTGGCATAGATTAAATCCAAAAGAAAGGACAAAGAGATGCTTCCAGGTGCATTTTGTTCCTGGTCATGCTTTCACCATTACTTGGGATATGCACATGGAAGAGGGATGGATCAAATAGAGCTTTGACATGTAGTGTCAAACATCAGCACCTGCACTCACTCCTTCCCAAAATCCAGGTATATTGCTCTATTCTGTACTCAAATACACAGAGAAAATGACAAAGCAGCTCCTGTGCAGCCATGCAAGGAAGGAGGCTGTTCACTGCAGCTCCCACACTGAATCCACAGGCTCCAGAGGTCTGGGTTTCCCAGATAAGCTCTGAAGAGGAATGTGAAGCCTGGGTGCTGCTCCAAACCCAAATCTGAAGTCCCTGCTGCTGGCCCATCACTGCTTGACTATTTCAGTCTGTGATGGATGACTTACCACTACTTGGAACCTTACAGAGGAGATTAGATACCTCTCCAAAATGAGAGGGTTTAATCTGGTTTCTGGAAGAAATCCTGCACTGGGAGGTATCAAACACGGATTTAACAACCCTAATAATTCTTTCTGGCCTTGAAAAAATAAATCTAATCTGTAATCTGGGAGTGTTCAGCATCTGTTACCCAGAGCTGAGATTACAACCAAGCTGCTCCTTCGCAATCACATAAACCTACATAAAAATCTCACAAAGGAAAAGAGGTGATAAATATGAAAGGCTTAATAACTACTGGCTAGCTGGTCAACAGATGGCCACTCCAAACTGCAGTGCATCTGGAGTTCATTTTTTCCAGAAATCCAGACAAACCTTGACTAAGCAGCCACCAGACATCTGCATCATGTGGCCCCACAGCCCTGAGCACCCACTGGTGCTTACAACCTTTCCTCTACAAGATTTGGGGAATGCACACACCCTACCCAACATCCCAAGGACACCACTTTTTCAGAGATCAGATATTCCCTACTGCCTTCCCTGAAAAGAGGAGCTGTGCAAGCCTGCAGCTCACAGGAGCTTTATGGAGGGAAAAATTACTAACATCAGATAGAGACAAATGAAAGAAAATAAAAATATCAAGAGTGCACGGACTTGTATTTCCCTAAAGTCAGATTTGCACCAATAGAATGGTGCAACAAGAGAGCTGGAGAAGGACTTCTGACAAGAGCATGGAATGACAGGAGAAAGGGGAATGACTTCACACTGACAGAGGGCAGGGTTACATTAGACATGAGAAAGAAATTCTTTACTCTGAGGGTGGGGAGGCCCTGGCACAGGGTGCCCAGAGAAACTGTGGCTGCCCCATCCCTGGAAGAGTTCAAGGGCTTGGAGCAACCTGGGATAGTGGAAGGTGCCCCTGACATGGAGGAGGTGGAACAAGATGATCTTTAAGGTCTCTCATAAACCAAACAATTCTGTGATTCTACAAACTGAATTAAAAAATTCCCCCTTGGAGCCAGCCAAACTCAGTAAAGCCTGCATGGTGATTTTTCCTTATCTGGGAATAACGAGGTCTTGAACTCTGAGCTGAATCTGATCATCCCATGTGGGATGACTTTAGGTGCCTCAATACCTACACCAACACAAAATCCCATTTCTTCCCTCCAACTGTTCTGTTCATGCACTTGCACCCATTGCCAGCCCAGGTCCAACAGCCTGAACCCACTGCCAGAAATGCAGTTTTGCATTGCAGGGAGGTTTGGGGCAGCAAATGAGCCACATCATGCTTTTCCTGACCCCTACTGAAGAGGGAGAAGGCTCAGAGATGCTGAAGTTTACTTGTTATTCCCCAGCTCTGATTTTGAGCTAACTAACTGTATCCCTGTTACTGAAGGTTTAATTATGCTAGTGCTTTTACAGCCATAGATACTGCATTTATCCATCTAGATTTAAAAGGCTTAACATTACATGGAGGAGGAAGAAAGGCAGAAGACCACATCAAAAGGACTGCAAGGGCTTTGTTTCACATTAATTAGCAGGAGGACTAATGCCAAACGTGCAAACAACACTGGAGAAATTCACTGTGGAGATATGGGGCACACAAGGTGTTAGAGCACAAACACTGAACATTTCCCTCCTGTGGGGTGAAATCCCTCTTTCACAGCAGGCAGTGGGAGCTCTGGGGCTCAGCAGTGTAAGCAGAGGAGACAAATCTGCTGGGAGCACCCAGCAGGGCAGGAGAGCAGCAACCACATCCCTCTATTCTCCAAGGGCTGAAGCTGCTTCAAAACTCTCCTCCTGGCTTCCTACTTAGCTCAATAATCATGGATAAGTGTGGCTTCCAAATGTGCCAAAAGCCTGAAAACCCCACTGAGTTCAGCCAAGCTCTGAGGTCCAGCACCTTTGGGATGAGAAAAAAGCCACCAAAATATGATGTATTTTAAAGCAGGCCTTACACGTGACATTTTGTTCAGACCAAACCCTGTCCTCCAACGTGCACAATCATCTCTTCTAGAGAACATGAGCATTTATAAACAGTCTTAAAGATGGGCCTTTGATCTGCTTCCCAGTTATTTATTGAGATTCACCCCAGAGAGCAGTAAAATGCAAGAACCAGTGGGAGAAGGCAGATTTTGCGTTTTACCAAGTTTAAACAGAGCAGAGAGAGCCATATGCATTTAAAACATCCTTTACACCTGTTCTGTTAAAATGCAATCATGTGTTTTAGATTAGAAAAGGTCCAAAGTACTTCTGGACAGTTGGGATGTCTCTGCACATTTCAGAGCCCCTCTGCTCTCCACCATTTACCTCCAGCTCTCAGCAATACAAAATGCCAAGGGAAAGCAGAAAGATGTATTATACATAAACCCAGGCTGCTTAACAGAATCTGCTGCACTAACAAAATTACACACACGCTGCTTTTGCAAGACCAGAGACCCAAGAAGGGTATTAGCTCTTCATTTACATTCAGCCCTAATCTAACATGTCATGCAAATGGCACAGGAGGGAAAATGAAACCAAAAAACTTCCCAGCCCCTCTCTTACCCCTGAACTACCAAGACCATCTGTAGTTTCAAAGAAATTCTAGCAAGCACAGCTCAACATCTGCACCTCATTAAGGCCTAATTTGAAACAATTGCTATTCCCTATCTCTCTTGTTTTTTCTGGGTAGAACAGCTTTGATGTTTCCCAGTTGACAAAAATACATTAAAAATAGGCATTAAAAAATATCAGCTAGAAGGTAGGAATTGATTCCCATGAACAACAGGTATCAGTGTCCAGCAAAAAGAAAGCAGAGCCTCTCACACCTCCCCCAGTCACAACTACTGGAAGGGCAGGCAGATGCTGCCTCACTTCTCCATAATTCTCCTGTTATGAGCAATCACCACTCACTCAAAGGGCACAGCCTCTTCCAGCCTGGGATTGGAAATCGTGGATTCCCTCTTATCCCTGGGACAGCATTATCATAACTTGACTTGCAAATATTTGTGACAATTGCAAGTTTGATTTGATAGAAGCAAGAAATGGTAAAGCAAAGTGTAAGTCCAGGTTATTAATTTCTTGCAGATATAAACTTAATATTTTCTTTTCTCATATCTCAAGTATGATTTTTGATGTCTTCAGAAGACCCATGTTTTTCTCATGACATGTTAAAGGAAAGGCAATTTAATCAAAATTAATTAGTTTCAAGTTCAATACAGTAGATGCCTGCTATTTTAATCAATGGGGCAATGGCTTTCCATTTTTTTTTTTCCCTACAGAAGAATATGAGCGTGTTATGAAAAATCATCCATCAGCTTCCAAATAATCCATGCAGTTGAAAAGCTGACATTCTCTCCATGTGTTTAATCCTATGTGACTCATACCCTTATTCTCACAACGAAATTATTATTACTGGAAAACTTCTCTTTGCTAAGTCAGTCTCTGTAGGTGCCACACATGAGTTGAAAGCTTATGAAGTCAAAGGAGGCCTTTGGTTTCCAAGCTAAGTCAGCTGGTGACCAAATGGCACACATAGCCTTTAAATGCAGATTTCATAAAACAAAGCAAGTGCTGGCCTCTGCAAAACTTTGCCCAAGCACAGGCTTCCTTAGCTAAGCCAGAGGTGGCTGAAAGTATATTTAGCATATGGGAATTTTCTGGTCTGTTTTCATCAGAATATGAATAAGAAAGACTGATCCTTGTGTAAGTGTGGAAGAATAAAACAGAACTCAACAGAAAAGGCTCAGGTGATCCAGAACAGAGCTGCAAGGAAGGACAAGCTCCCCTCCAGCCAGAAACATGGGGTGGCAGCACCCAATTTGTGTTTGGCTCTAACGTTACCCACACCAAAGTCCTGCCTGCCCACCAGCACAGCAACCACCCTGCAATTCACATTGGAAAAGCACTGCCAAGGAGGGGAGGCACCAATACACCCCTGGGAACAGAGCTGCTGCTCTCCATGGGCTGTGTGGAAGGGCACAAGCTCCACCAAGCCACAGCCCAGGGCTCAGGTTTGTCAGAACTTGGGGAGCATCAATTTCATCCCTGCTGCTCCCCACTGCAAGAGCTCCCCTGTTCCACCCTGACTCTCACAGCATCAAACAAGGAAACCACCCTCTTGCTTTGCAGGCAAATCAGTGAGGACAAGAAAATGCACACTTCCCTCAGAAAAAGAAGGGGGGGAAAGGGGGCACCCAGCACAAGGTCCCCCAGAAAGGGCTGAGGCCTTTGACTCTGCAGCTTTTGTAACCTCAACCTGCACATCATCCTTCAGTGGCAAAGAGATGGGGGAACAGGGATGTGTCCTGTGCCTGCCCTGGCTGGGTTGGGCTGAGAGCCAAAAATCTCAAGACCAGAAGAAAAGCAACTTAAGGAGATAAGATTTACAAGTAATTGGAAAATCTTCCACCAATTTGACAGGCAGGAGACCAGGTCAAAGCCAGATGTGAGTTGCCAGTAAAGTTCTAGCAGCCTCTCACCCTTGTCGTGCAGAGAGGCTTTTCCCAGAATTTTACACTAATGTACACAAACTTGAAGAGAAAAACCCCAGTAACAGTGCTTTGGATTAAACCCATCCCAATCAGTTTAATGCAGTTTTAAGTCACACATTGTGCCAGAACACACGATTTCCCAAGTTGTAGGTTATAAATATTTACAATTTCTGCAGTAACAAAATGTGAACAAAAAAAAAAAAAAAGCATTCAGCTCATCAGGAACAATGTTTAATGCCAGGCACAAGTCCTTGGACATGCAGTAGTTTCAGTTTCTTCTCCTGTGGATGTTTCAACACATTATTTAACCTACTGCCACCATGGTGAGAGGGGTTAAACCAGCCCTGTCCTTGGAATAGGCTCTGCTGCTCGCTCCCAGCTCCAGCCTCATCCAACCCTGTCCTGGCCCATTGCCAGCATCACTGCAGGGTGAGCCAGAATAGAGCCACAAGAGAGGCTACTGTGGACAAACTGAGAGAATAAAGTGGGGTTGAATCCCTAATAGTTCATTCCAACAGAAGGGAAGAGATGGTAGAGGGACAAGAGCCAGCACAAGGTCAAAATCTCTTTGTTTGCGATGTGGGTAGATCTGGTTTGTGTTACAGAGGTTTCATGATGTGTCTAAATAGAACTAGGAGCAGGATTCCTCCAAGAACAGCCCTTTTTTCCAGGTCATGGGACCTGGGCAGAGATCAGTGCAGAGACCCCCAACACCAAGTTCACTGCCATGGGCAGAGGGACCTTCTGGTGGCACCTTATTTGTTCACCAGCTTGCTGCAGTGTGAGCCCAGACTGGAGGCTCTCCCTTGCACTCAGGGCTGAGGTGCCTTCATGCATGACCCCATACATCTGTACATGTGTATTTGCATGTGTAAACACTTCTACAGGAAAATAAACAGATAAAACTTGAATCTGGCAGAAGCCTCTGAGATGGTGTCCTTGGAAGGCTTCTTACACACCAAATCTGAGCAGCATGCTCCTCCTTGCCTTTCCTCCCCCATAAAGATCTGGATCATACAGGGCTCTAAGAGACCAGGTGTGGTTTGAAATAGGGAATTGTTCAACTGTAGCCAAGATCAGGACAGAGACTCCACAATCCAACCACCACCACTTGCCTGGAAACAGCCAGGGCTGCACCTGCCCAAAACCAGGGAGCAGAATTTGCTGTGGCATTTGCTTTGTCCCCATCTTGAACAAGCACAAAGAGGCTGACACCAGAGGCTCCTACTAAACCTCAAAGTCCCATACAAAACTTATCAATGAGAACTGCAAACTTGCAGGAAAGCCTCAGTGTTTCATGAGAACAAGGACATTTTCAGTTTACATAACTGGGTGGACTTCTGAAATCCCCTGTAAACTAAAAGAGGCCACTCAGCTTAGAAGTATCTCCTAATTAAAAGCACTAGTAAACCAAGTCTCACAGATGGATATAAAATAGCCTGAAGAACCAGCAGCTGCTGAAGGAAAGACAATAAACACTAAACACCCCCACACACCTTAATCCTCCTTGCTTGCTGCTCAGCATCTGCTCTCATCTTTTTTCCAGTCCTTTTAGGAAAGGGCAAGAATAGATCATTTTAGGACTCCTGTTACTTGGAGGTATTTTTCCAATCACTCTAAGTGCACAAGGGAAGATTTTTCTGACCACATTTTGTCCTCCCATGACATGGAAACAGCAAACATTTCCCCATGCCTCTGTACTGCTCAGGACACCAAGCTCTCCAAAGGCATCTGCAAAAGAGTCTGAAAATATCTTGGGCTGACCCAGCTCTGCACCACAGCCAGGCACAAAGAAAAAGGTGAGTCTGTGCCCTCCTTGTGAGCTGCACCCAGCCATCATGTTACAAACAGTAGTGTTTACTCCTTTTATTAAAATACTTCTTCAGTTGTTTAATAACACTTGTCATTCTCTGTGGAAAGTGGAGAAGGGACATTGGGAATCAGATCTCCATAAGACTTGTAGCCTCGCACTGTCCAAGCCCACTGACAGTGAATTTGGAAATGAGACACCACATTCTTTCTCCAGTGGTTCTAATTCTCACATTTTAAACAACAGCAAGGCCACCATGAAGGATGCTATCATTAGGATTCCACCAAATACAAGAGGAGCTTCCACACATATCAGGCAGCACAAAGCCAGGCTTTTATCAGGAACACATTTCCATGGGCCTGGAAATCCAGAGGTTTTCCTGATTTTTATAACCCTTCCATATTCCAAGACAGCTCTTGTAGTCCAAGAGCTGTAAGAGAGACTCTTGTCAGAAATGTTTTAAGTTACACCCTTTGAGAACACTGTGTGCTATTGGATTTACCCTTTAAGTTTTTGGATGGTTTCCTCTCAGTCACAAAGTGTGCTGGGAGCCCTCCTGAGCCATGCAGGGTGCCATGAGGGGCAGAGATACCAGGGACACCAACTGCCTCCTGTCACCCACCTACACTGAGTTAAAAATAATAATAATAAAGTCCAAATACCTTATCAGACCTCTGACTTGTCCTCAGGCTTGAAAAGATATGCCAGCAACAAGCATCATCCTCTGAGGAAAACTGATCTTTCAGCTTGAGAGCTGTAAACAACTGCCATTAATTCTCCCCTAAAGTCATTTGCTCTCCTCTCTTCACCTCACTCTGCAGAGCTCAGCCACTCTCCTGCTCAATGTGTCCTAAAGCCCACCTTGTGTGTGCCAGGGGAACCCCTTTGCTTGAAATTACATCTGCTATTTCAGCACAAGACTTGATCAGAGCTCAAAACATTGTATTGCAGATTGTAACATCCCTGAAACCCACAGGGTTTTTTGTTGTTTTGCTTTATATTCTTTGAAAACACAAACCCATAAAATTTTATGGAATCACCCCCTTCCAAACAGCTTCCTTCTCTTCAACAATTTCCTTGCTATTCCCTCACACCACCTGGGAAATTTGCTCATCCCTGATAGTTTTTTCAGCAATTCCATGATGTTCCAGGGGAATTTCTGGCAGAAAAAAAAATCAGCTCTACTGGCTTGCCAGTTATTTGCTATCCTGAATCCAAAACCACTCCAGCCTTTCATTCAGCATTACAGCTGGCAGAGCTGTGTTTCTCACACCTTCTTCCTGTGCTTTACAGGATGTGTTATTGCACTGCTCTGACAGAACACAAACAGCACTTTATGGCCACCCACATCACTGTTCTGCATCAAAAACACTGAGGTTGCAATGATGCCTAAAGATTTTAGCCTTTGTATTTCTCAAATCCTGTGCTGCACTGGTGGTTCATGACTCTGATCTCCATATGGGGTGTTGGGTATTCTCTTCACATTTTGGTCAGAAAAGGCAGTTCCTCTGGGCCTGAGGCTTGGGGACACTCTGCTGCCTCAGGTCCCAAAAAATATAAACAAAAGTGGACTGGAGGGGAGTGAACTGAGGGAATATTACCATGGTTTTATCCTTTCTGGCCAAGCCACTTTGGTGAGGGAGCTCAGGCTGGGTTTGGCATCTGCTGTTTCTGTCAGCAGACTTTGGCTGTCACCAATGCAGTAATTAGGCTGCCTGGTAATGACAAGCACAAAATACAGTATATTTAAGCTGACTGAGCTGGCCAAAAAGAGCCCCCTGAGGGCCCCTCTTGGGAACTTGAGCTCTTCTGGTTGCCCAAAATGATTTTACAACACCCAATCTGATTAAAGAGATGTAAATGCAGCCTGACACCACTGCTTGTGGCTCCCAAGCAGCCCAAAGTCCCTGTGACAGATGGCACCAATGCCACTGCCCACATGTCAGAGTTCAGCACATATTACACCAAAATATTTTTAATGGCAAGCATCCAGCTCAGTAAGGGAAGTGTTTCATGGTCCTTATTACAGCCCAAGTCCTTGCCACCAGCAATGAGCTGGACATTTCCCCTTTAAGTTTTGCCAAATACCAGGGTTTCAGCCTGCCATGATAATCTAATTCAGTCCCAATCACCACCAGGCAGAGAGAGTGGGGTGTGATGCTATTTTGGGTTGGTTTGGAAAGAGCTTACAGTCAAATAAAAACCCCTCTTCCTTAATGTTAGAAGAACTGCTGCAGGGACAACCAGCAACAACAGCTGAGTACCTACGTCAAACCATGCACCACAACTGTGATCAGCAGAATAAATGGTACAAGCCTCAGCTTCCCTTTAATTTTCTTTTTTTTTAAAAACCAACTGGGTTGATTAGAAACAGAAGGATGCAATGACTAATTCCCAAAGTAAAAGGTTGGGTCAAAGTGACTTTGGCAGGGAAAAAAAAAGCTGTTGGGGGACACGGACTTCAGCTCTGCAGCATTTGTACTTAACAAGATGTAAACTGTCATTTCCAGTTGGGACAAAACCAAACTGTCCAGTTCAAACATTTTTACTTGTTCAAACTATTAAATTTTAAGTCCTTCAATAAGAGAAATTTCTTTAGGAAAGCACAGAAGCAATAGCACCATCTAAACCCATATACTATAAAATTGCCTTTTAAATCAACAGGGCAAGAGACACGAATCCATAACAGATTTTAAAGTATTGAATTCACTCCTGTACTTATCCATGAACTAGAACACAAAAAGCTTTTCTGTATTTCTTTTTTTTCACGTTTTAGATGTAGTTCCTCTCTTCCTCTGTATGTAAAATGAAAGCACAGCCACAGGTTTTTATTGCAACCCTCCCTCTGATGCCTCAGAAGACATCACAGAAACTTCAGTGATGGGGCCAGTTCAGAGAACAGTGTCCAGTCTGATCTACCAAGAGTGCAGCTGTGCTCTTTTTACTGACCAAAACAAATCCAAAGAGCTACAGCACTGAGAACACCAGATTTTCACATGGCTTTATCCTCAATCTTCAACTACTCTTCTGCAAGAATAATTTTTTTTTCTATTTCCATTTCTGTTTAAGGACAACTCTCAACTCTGGATTAAGAAAAAAGATCATTGACAAAGTCCAGTGTGGATGGCCCATTCAGAATGCAAGTAACTTAAATGCCATGATTTTATACCCTTACTGGTCATGGGAATTTTGCAAGAATTTTCACTATTTTCATGAAAAAAGTTTCCTTGTAAATTTCTTTAGATTTAGTTACATGTGTCACTCCCAGCTTCAGTGTCAAAAAATGAACATACACTGATCAGATCATACACATCTCAAGGCCAGACACAAGGGACTTTGTACTTAAATGAAATATTAATACATTTTATGTGTTAACACAAAAGTACTGGTGCAACCAATTCCTCTTTCTGATGCCTCCATTTCCAACAGAGTACAGAAATAACTTTTTAGAATATGTGAGTCCAAGCAATGCATGTGAATGTAATTGCTGGGGCATTTTATGTGTTGCAAGGCTGTAATGCAAGATGATTGATTTCTTATGGCTGAAACTGTCATGTTCAGGCAACATTAAACTCTGAGTTATGGTATTTAATCTGTAATGTGTCACAAGATCTAGATTAAAGAGGACAACTGCATATTCATTTCCAATCCTCCAAAAACTCAACAGAAATACACCAAAGGCAACAAATTAGGGAATCTGTGTGTCTCCTTCCCTTTCCTGGCTACAAAATACCACTAAACATGTAACTCATTCTGTTTGAGGAGCCAAAGGAGATGAAATACATAAGTCACTAAGGGAATTTATTACTCAGAAACAACAAGGGCAGGGATAATATTTTCCTCTCAGACCCCCACAGAAGTCTGGGGCTGTGATACAGCTCTGGCTCCATGTGCTGAACTCCCAGGGAGCGTGAAATATCAACCAAAATCAGCTCAACAGGTTTGAAACACCAAATTATCTTCTTAGCCATCAAATAAGCTTCCCCAGTGAAAGCACTGCCCAGTACACCACAGGAAACCAGTTTCTACCCCATCCTAAACCAGGGATTAGAACCACCAGAGCTGTTTTATGCTCAGTTCCCAAGACCAGCTTTGGTTCACAGCACTTGGTAATATAATATGAGGGTTTTCTTTAGGGAACAGTTACTTTCCTCAGACTTCTAGGCTGCACATGAACCTGGAAGACCAGATTAACACATCAATTAGTTTGCAAGAACCAAAAACACTGAAAAAAACTACTGAGACTAAAGCCAGAAACAAGCCAGAGTTTGGAGATACACTACCAGCATCAACACTGGGCTGATGTACAGTGCAGGGAGAGACAGGCAAAGCAAAGATCTGCATAATTGGCTTTATCAATGGCTGGTTGTGTTCTGCATCCCTGTCAGTCCCCATCACAGCCCAAGAAATGGCTTAATTAAAATGCTCTGATTTCACTTAAATGAAGTATACACCAGCTTTCTTCTCAGGTTACCAATTTAAAGCATGAGGCTGAAACGCCTCATAAAAACACTGCAAAGTCTAGAAGTGCCAAAAGCTGTAAGGAATGAGGGAAAGCAATTATCCATCAGTTTATTTAAACTTGTTCACTGAAAATATTTAAGCAGGAATTTCACACAGAGATAAGGCACTCAGTAAGGCAGGAGGTTATGGTAAAGATATGAGGTATTGCATGTGTGCAGGCATAGGTTACAGCAGAGAGCAGTAGGAGGAGATGGCATTTCTAATTAAATTATTTCAATTGAAAATAACTTTATTAAACAAATTTTGCAAAGGACTAAAGTTTTCCACACACTGTCAAAGCCCAAAGGCAGATCTCCTTGTAAAACCTGAAGTGACGTTAAGTGGGAGTTATGAGCACCAGAAAATAAGAAAACACAAACCAGGTTTTAGAGAACCCACTGGCTGAAGGAGGGGAAACAAACCCGTGGCAATGTTTATTCACAGTTATTTTTACTTAAAAAGCAGAATAGTTCTGAACATATGGGCATCTGCAATTCCAACTGGGAGAAGGGAAACCTCTGGGCTAGATAGTCCACACATAATGAAATACAATCCCTTCCTCAAAGGCCTGACAGTCAGGGCTAAATCCAGAGAGCCAGGCAGGCCAGAAAAACTCAAAATAACTCACTCCCAGCCAAGAGTTTGAAATATGGAGAAAGAACAGAAAATAATAACATAATAACACATACTATATTAAGTAAAGACAAAGTTAAAGATTCTTATTAAAGAAAGTATCACAGCAATGTTATCAGGGCATTTAGGAAAGAAACTAATGTCTCAAAATAACAATTCTTAATACCCCCTCAAATTTTATCTTTGTAATTAATATTTTGCAATTTCCTTCTGAAACAGCAAGCAGGAACCAGCTATTCCACACAGCTCCCCTTCCCCTCCCTCATTTTTCTTCTTTCAGGAAAAAAAAAATATGATGGGGAAAAAACTGCTTCTAAGGAAATCAGAGCAATGCTTTCACATGCAATCCTTCTCCAGTTATTCCCCTTCTCCCAACATTACAATGCAATTTCCTCTCCAAGGTATTCTTTATCACTGCAGATTAAAGGCACATTTTGTGGCTGTTTGCTTTGGCCTCTGCTCAGATAAACAAGAAAACTTCAGGAACGCAGAAGTGGACAATCAAGATCAGTTGGGCTGACAGCAACCAGATAAAAAGAAGCAGGTCAGGGTCTGGTTTGCCTCATTTTCTTGCATCCTATTACCCTGCTACGGGGAAGGGGGGAAAAGAAGGGGAAGGGGGAAAAGAAGGGGAAGGGGGAAAAG
>WEIU01016030.1:31149-50708 GCA_013389925.1 Aegithalos caudatus | reverse complement strand
GGGAAAAGAAGGGGAAGGGGGGAAAAGAAGGGGAAGGGGGAAAAGATCCTGTGCCTTGACTTTTCCACCACATCCACAGTCACCCAAGCTCAACCTCCACTACCTGCTGTATCCCACTAAACCAGACACCCTGTTACAAGTCAAAATTTCAGGAAAGAGCTGAAAACCACCCCAGAGTAACCCTAAAACACAGAGCTGGGGCAGCCAAGATCTGCAGCATTCATTCTGTGTGGGATAAATTTGCTTCTTTTTAGCCCAAAAAGGGGCCAAGGAGACACATAGTTTGTTTCAACCCAGTTATTTACCACAAAAAACAAGCTGCTAATAGCTCAAAGTTCTGCAAATTTGATCAGCTCCAAAGGATTAAACTTGCTGCATTTCCAAAGACAAGTATGGCACAATGCCCATTCAGGAAGTTTGCCAAAAGGTATTTTAGGGCCATTTCCTAAACTTGCTCATTCATAGTTTTGTTATTTGTTTTGGCTTTTGAGTTTGGTGTTGTTTTGTTTTTTAATTAACTGTTCAAGAAACAGGGCTAGCAAAAACCTTAATTTTAGGCTAAAAACTCCTAAACAATAACTGAAGTTCCTATAGAAAGAAGTTCAAAAGAGGCATTCATCATGTTCTGCACTGGGAGTTTTATTGATGGTTAAAGATGATGTTCAGTTCAGCAAAACTAAGGAAACAATATTCATAAAAGGAAACAGACCCATGCTAAGAAAACAAAGCCTATGAATTTGCACCTATTGTCATAAATAGTTCAACTGAGGTAGTTTGAACATAGAAAGTGAGAAGAGTTTTTTAAAAGGAAACAAGAAATCTTGGTTCTTAGTGGATTTACAGAGAGTCTCTTGCCTGGTTGAGCCATATCAGAACGGGAAGATGAGAAATTCAGGAAAGCAGAAAGAAACAGAGCTCTACAAAATAAAGATCTTGTTTTTATTATGGGATTATTTCTCTGAAAGAGTGGGCCAAGAGTAATAGAAGAACAGTTTAGAAGCAAGTGTTTTTCAGACCAGAAGGAGCTTATAGCTTTCCCTGTGGACCATGAAAGATTTATGTGAAGTGCAGGGTTGAGCTCCCAGCTCGTGGCAGATTTTAACAGCTCCAAAAGGGAGGTTCTGCAGGAAGCTGCCCACCAGCCTTTTAGAGAGCCCAGCACACAGGGCAGCTCCTGCTCTCTGCAGATGTGCTGCTGGTACATTGGGGGATTTGGTGTTAAAGTACACTCAAGGACAATGTGGCTCCTTCAGCTAGACCACAAAAAATTAATGTCCAGGAATTGTACTTTCAAGGCACTCCAAACACACCAGCGTTGCTCATGTTGGAGCAGGATGCCATAATAAACTCAAATCCCACAGCTCTTCCCACCATCCACCCACAAATGTGGAAACACAAGGGAGCAAAATAAACCCCCATGGTCTGAGTCCCCAGGGCATCTGCCCTGCTGCAGCTTGGGCAATGAGAGAAAGGTGGATGGGCCACAACAATTCAGGGGACAACCAAAGAACTTCATTGATTCATGCAGCTGTTGCCAGAGAAAAGACCAATAGAGAGCTGGGGTTACAGGTTGAAAAAGAAACTGTCTGCCTGAAGGAACAGAATGCAGCCAGAAAGAAAAGATAATTATAGGAGTATTTGGATGGTTCTCAATTTACTCTTTAAAATAGCTTCCATGGATGGTACCTTGAACTGAAGTGGGGGAAGGATGAGTCACTGTGTTCCAATACCTCCATTACCCTGTCCAAATGGATGTACTGGAAACCCAGAGCTGAGTTTTGCTCTCCAGTAAATCTGAACATGCAGAACAGCACATTTCATTTCACAAGTTTTTAAAAAAGAAAAAAAAAATCACTTCTTTTGAAACCAGAAAATAATAAAGTGAACAAGAAATACACAAGCAGCATGATGCTCATTTATTCTTTTATATAGACCAGAAGGAATGTAACTTGAAATGGGAACTTTGGCAATTCATCACACTCTTTCAGACTGAAGAATTTTCAAAGAAGAAACTAAAATGAGCAAGACATTTAACGTTGAGAAATGCTTTTCACCCACACCAGAACTATCAAACACAAGGAAATTTGCCTTAAATGCACCAAGCTCAACTAATCTCTGGCACAATTCTCCTAACTTTGAGACAGGCAAATCTGGCCTGCTGTCCTGAACACATCAGTGGAATTGTACTTACATCATCACACCCTAAAAGCAGATTTATACAGAGGAGGATTTTAAGGAAAATACTTAAAGACTGCAGATGAGAGAACAATTTAAACTTGTTGGATAGGTCACAGCTACCCAAAACTCTCACAAGAGTTAACGTCCTATATTCAGCACTCCTCTGTTGGATATCACAGAGGATTTGTAGTAAATATCCACACGTGGGACCTACTTCTGAACCCACTTTTGCTTACACAGCAATTTGTTGTGTGGAAATAGAGGTTTCAGATCAGGGATTTTCACTGGGACCAGGAGAACACCACGAGCATCCCAAGCCAGAGCTCCTCCAGACAGAATAAAATGTGGCAAACCATGGCATAAATCTGTTTAATGCTACCACTGATGGAGGAACAGAGGGTTTTCTATGGGATACATTGAAGGAACCAGCAAGCCCATTCACTGCTTCCACTTAAAATTAATAGGCAACCTTGCCCTCCCTTATCTAGGCAGCAATTATTTCCTAATACAGGCAGGGAGTCATGCCAACTTTGCCCTCTGGGCCTCACAAAGCACACAGCCTAATTCACATTATCCGGGAGCAGCTAAGCCAAAAAAAATTTCTTAGAGGCAGAGATATTCTTATATCTGCTCTCATTAAGCAATTTCCTGTGGTATTTACTGAGTGGCTACAGTCTGCCAGCATGCCTGGCAGCCAGACCCCCTCCCAGCCCCACAAGTTGTCAAAGGTGTATTATTATTATTTTTATCATCATTAATGGGGTTTTAGTAACCAACAGTGATGCCCAAAGAGCTGAACAGGCTGGACAAGAAAGCACAACCTGGCTGTTGCCAGAGTTACCTCTGCAAAAGTCTCATGGAATGCTATGCTCATCTGCTCCACAAGAAAAAAAACAACTTAATTTTTTTCTTAAAATCCTCAATGAAACTAATCTGCTAGAAAGATATGAGAATGAGTGTCAGACTTCTGTCAAGCAAACGAGCTCCTATTTTTCCTTGCCAAGTGTACTAATCCCAACCAAGCTTGCTGGACTCCTGCAATCACCAGCCCAACTTATTTCACACCTTATCCATGATTTTCCTGCAAATTTTGGATACAGCCATATCACCCTCTGGAAAAATAAGAAAAAACAGGCAGAAGTGACTTGAAACCTTCATATTTTACAGATATCTGACATTTTAGATTCTTATTTCTGTTAAAATTAGGGCTTTTTGCTTTGCTATGGTAAGCTGTAGACATGAACATCTAGTGAGGACTAAACTTCTCCTGCAATAAAACAAAGCAATTAAGAGGGTTAATTAAATTTTATAGCACTCAAGCTGCCAAGCATGGATTGATTGTAAGGGAGGAAACAAACAGATATCCCAAGATAAGCACAAGTTGGGTTGAATTAAATTTAAGTCAGGCTGGACTTACTTGGTGACAAGGTCTGCAAGGGGACTGAATTCATAAATGCCTCATGAAAATGGGAAAATCTGAGCCAAGCTTGCAAGATAGCTCCAGTAGACTGTTTTTCACCACTACAAATTATCATAATTTTCTCAGATTTCTCTACAAAACATCTATTTTCTTTCTCTTTTACAGACCAACATCATCCCTGTAACCAGATAAACTCCAGTTTGCTGCCAGAAGTGGTGCAGAGGACACCCTTCAGATAAGGGCTTATTTTTTTATATCCTAAGAGAAAAAAGCAAAAGCATTTTCTCCACATTAAGTGGTCTTAAAGATAGGATTTGAACTGCTCTGGAAGCATTTATATAATTGAATTATAATTTGCTTCATTTAAGGCTTGTGGTCTCTTGTGTGCTGTGTCCAGTGCACAAATCAGGCATTTTGTACAATTCAATTACAGATATACTCAGGAACCTTTTAATCTCATATTAGGTTTCATAATTGATTCCTGCTGTCAGCATTGAGTCTCTGCATTTGGTGAGTCCCCTCAAATCATACACAAAGTCTAATGGTGAGTTATTTCAGATGTTTATGAGTTTTTAAAAAAAGAGATATAATTAAGTGTAATATATAGGTTAAGGCAGATTCTAAGGACCAGATCATAATTACAAAAGTGGGCATAAGTCTCTCCATGTGTGCAGAGTGGGAATATTCAACAGAGCAGCAGCAATTTGTACTTGTGACAATTTCTACTTGTGCTTCTTTCCTTGGTATTTTGGCTCTGAGTTTTCCTTGGAAAAAGAATGTATACACACTATTGAGCTACAAGGCAAAATAGTGGAGTGCAATTGGTACTCTCCTACTAGAAAACAGAATATTTGTATTTTTAGAAACTGGAAAAAACTCACAGTAGTACATCTGCTAAACAAACATGTTACAAGTCTTGCCTGAAGTAATGGAAAATGTCATGCTCTGCTGATAGAGCAGCACAGGCAACAAGCTCCTTAAAAAACTAAAACCAGGTGTCACCATGCTGGATTTTAGGAAGACTAAGCCCTTCCCATATTAGTTTACAGAATCTGAGTGAATCATAAGGGTATTTTTCCAGAGAATCCCCATTTCCCATGTTCTTTGGTCTCTCAGGCAGCATGGAAGAGTTCATTTCCCACAGAAGCTTGTCCCTTTCCAAAACCATCTGAAAATCAGAGATTGTGTTAATCAAAATGTTTTTATACAATTAGAATAGCTTCAACAACCAAAACCAAGGCCAGGGTTTTGAATTACCTACCAGTTCTTCCAGGGACTTTGCTGATGTATAAGAAAAGCTTCTTATAAAAATGACTATTTTAAAAATATCCTAAAATATTTTTTAAATATCCTAAATGCATACCAAAATGATGAAACTAGCTTTGTAGCACCAAAGTTTCCCAGGACTATTCTCCTAATTTTCACGTTACTGATCCAGCAGAAAAGATGCAATTTTGTTCAGAATTATACCTAGGATTATTATTATTTTGGTTGGAAAACTCCAAGATCACAGAGTCCAACCATCAACCCAGCACTGCCACATCCATCACTAAACCATGTCCCCAGGTGCCACATCTGTATCTTTTGAACACCTCCAGAGATGGGGACTCCACCACTCCCTGGGCATGACAGTGAAGAAATATTTCCTATTATCCAGTCTGAACATTCCCTAGAACAACTTGAGGCCATTTTCTCTCATCTCACTCCAGCACCTTGACGTGTTTTTTGCAGTAAGGAGCCCAAAAATGAACAGAGAATTTAAAGGTGCAGCCTAATCTGCAAAAAATTCACAAGTCTTGAAGGAGCCATGTCAGGTTTATGCTTCTATAAATTCTGTAAATTGTATATTCAATATTGCATTAAGTTGTATATTCAATATTGCATTAAACCAAACCCCAGCAGCCTTCAGGATCAATGTCCTGTCCCTAAGGTGCTCCAGCCCACCTGGATCAGTTGCCATCTTTCCACAAGCCCAACAACTGGAGACATTTCTCCCTCTCTGCTTGTTCTCTCATCCTGATCGCTTGCAAAAATGCAAATTTCTGATTAATACAAAGGCACTGACCTTCTCTCTGCAAAGAGACCAGGAAAAAGAGATGGTGCTGTGGGGAAAATGGGCAGAGACATAGAACGTGGGGTTTGACAAAAGCAGACACTTCCATACAGCAAGTATCCACTTCAAAGCCCAAATTTAGTGGAATGGCTGGTGCTCCTGTTCCCATTTGTTTTGTTTTAATGATTCATGCGTGCAGTTTTATAAAGCAGCATCCAGTTTTTCCCTGAAGGCTCTTTTAAAAACAAGCCAGCAAAAAGGAGACCTCTGAACAACTACCTAAAGTGAACCTCAGAGTCTTCACAATAACCAGACTAAGTTTTTCCTCTGTATACTGGGGTGGGACCATAGAAGACAAAAGCTTTCCACCTTCCACACCATGTGTTGTGTGTTTAAAAGAAAAAAGTAGTCTATGTTTTCAACACATTGAATTAGTAATCAGACCACATGAAACTACTCCAAACGTTCCTTCAGCCTAAACACACTTAAACAATGCTTTTCACAAGAGAATTAAACTGCTGTGGCTTATCACAATATAAAACCCAGTAGCTCTGATGGGGGTCCCACAGACCTGCAACTGTTTGTGATATGTAAAATAAGAAAGGGAAAAAAAGCCCTTCCAGCACGGGAGGGCTGAACAGCAAGCACAACTGTGAGCCTAATGGGTGACCTCGTGTTCTCCCACAGGCATTTGAGGATGTCCAAACACAAATGATGGATTTTACAAGGCAGACTGCTAAATGTCCCAGCCTTCGACAGAGAGGCTTATCCTGACAAACCAATATCCCGACCTAGGGAGGCACAGGGTGGGGTTGGCTGGAAGAGCCACATCCACTGAGGATTTATTGGTTTGCATTGCTCAATTGCACTGAGAGGGTTGGTGGATTGAAAGCAGCCCTATCTCCCCCCTCTGCCAAGGCTGGCACAGCTGCAGATGGGAGCTGGACCCAGCTTTGACCCCCAAATCAAGGGGGATGTTGATCAAACCCTTCTGCACTGGAGCCTGGACAAGAGCCCTTCATCAACCCCTTCCCATCAACACCCCTACAATTCCAAGTTCTCTTAGGAAGGAACAACTGCAGTGCAAAGAGTAAACCAAGATTTTTCCTGGGCTGACAGACTGTTCTGCAGTTTTCTTAGCAGGCTCATTTCAGGCTCTTCAAAGGCGCCTGCCCTGCAGCCTGTGCCCTTGTGGAGGGGAGGGCCTGCTCCAAGATTTTATTGCCATAAAGTGACTGTTCACTTTTGAAGTGTTTTTTTGTCACTCTCATTACAACTACCAGGGCTTTAACCAAACCAATAAAAGAACATTTAACAGCACTTTGGGGATGCTCATCGCTCTGCCCAAGCGTGACAATCTGGATGGTGCAGCTGTGACCACAACAGCTCACACTGCTGCCATCTCATTCAGGACAGCCTCCTGTGGCTCATTTGGGAGAGATTATTCTAAATATTGACTTTCCCAAGCCAGAATGGGATTATTTCTGTGCCTGTATGGCTTGATTATGAACAACCTACCAAGTTGTTTGTATCAGCAGACTTTAGAAGCTTCTCTATTATTGCTCAGTTTCACTCATGTGCATGGAGAAGGGGATACTAAAATCTTACCTGGGGGTTTCAGTTTCACAGTTATAGATATCAAGAATAAAAAGTGGTTCAGGTCCCAGTCCCCCAAGACCATCCCAAGAAACCAAGTTAGGTCTTTCCTATAGGGTGGGAAAACTCTACTAATGGTACATGAGCCCAAGGAAAATAAAAATAAAATTTTTTTAAAAAATCCATCTTCCACTTAACTAATTTCACCTGTTCTTAAGAAAATGTTTCTTTAAAAAAATTCAAATTACTCACATACACCTGCTTTCACTTTAAATTATGTGAAATAGGTCTTACATCACAGGTCAGGATTCAGCAAGTCACCCCACGTACGTGTGAAGGTCACATTGCTATGTTTCCTCAAAAAAAGGTGAAGCAAAAATATTTTTTTCCAAAATACATATAGAATAGAACATAGAATTGTAAGAGGTAGAGCCAAAAGCATATATTTTGTGCATCTCATTAACTTCTAAGTCTTGTAATCACAACAGCACAACATTTTCCATGGTTCACAATTTCTCACAACTAGAACAGAGAGGGACCAAGACTCCAACAACACCAGAATTCACTGTGCTTTAAAAATCCATTTCTTCACTTAGTCCCACTTGTAGCACCATTATTACTTTCTAGACATTGGGCTTAAACTGAGCTTTTGGAAATGGATTTTAACATTACAAATTCAATATACATCATGAGAAATAAAGGAGAAGCCAGCCAGGAGAAAGGCCAGGGCAGCAGGAGGTGCCCAGCACTGCAGCACACACCTTCCAAATGAGATCCAGATGGATTTCCTTCCCTGATCTCCACCCAGGCTGAGAGGATGGGCCAGACTGTCAGAGAACAAGCACACTTCAACATCTTGTTCTTACACACAATTACACTGTGAAGGAAAATGTGCATGCTCAGGACAGACAGGAGTGAAACTCCCACACGTGCCTCTGGCAGATCCCATTTTCCTTTTCCACTGTTTATGGCAGAAACAAATCTGCCACGTGCTTTCTATATTGCTGTGTCACACAACCAAAAACATCAGAAGTTATAACTCACTTTTTTTTACCTGCCTCAGTAACAGGTGAGTTACAAGCCCTCAGGGCACTTCATTTCCAGGCTGTGGATAATAATGGTCCTTAACTGAGGTTTCTGAGTGCTATATACATATCACTAGATGTGCAAGAACTGCTACCAAAGAAATAACAATCCATACCTTCCCTCTCTCAAAACACACACCCACACTCTACAGAAAAATGCCAGAGCTTCAAGATGATTCATTTCAATTACTCATCTAACTGGAAGCTTCAGCAACAGTTAAAATTACTCTATTATCTTTTTCTCCAGGTTCAGAAACACCCTGGTGAGCTCTTAGTGCTTCTGCATTTCTACATTCAGACAGAGCAGCCCAGCCCATCAAACCAAGACAAAGAATTCTGCAGAGAAATCATCCAATGGGACTTATTTGTATTTTCCCTTTATTCCCTCCCACTACCCCTCCAGAGCTGAGATTTAAGTACCCCATGAGAGATCCTGGGATATCCCCTGAGCTCTCTAACCTCAAATACCATGGACAGGTTTTGCTGAGCACTCCTTGATAATGTATCACACACAGCCAAGGAAAAAAATGTGTCTGGAAAATTTCTCCCTGGAAGTGAACCATGCACAGGCATGGATGTGCTCTGCAAATGGGAGCCAGTTGGTACCACCCTGCAAATATGTTCAGTGCTCATCATAAAAGAGTCATTCCCAAGGAAACAAATCTGTGATTTCATCCATGTTTTACAGTTCATCTGGATATTCTCCTACCAAGGAAAATATACTGGTCAGGAAACATCTTCCCCTGCTAAAGATTATGAATGTTGTTTGTTCAACAACATCAGAGACAGGAGAGAAAAAAAGCCATAACCAAGTGAAATTTTTATATTATTCAAAAGAAGACATTAATAATTACCTGAGACAGGAAGTAAATCTCGTAATCAAGTCAAAACAAAGCATAACAACTGATTCAGAAAAACCACTGTTGATTTGAAAATGCAATTTCTTCTCTGCTTGGAGACAGAATTCCAGGGGAGGATGGAGGTGGGACAGACACACAGATAACAGCCACTGCAGCCTGACAGAAACTCAGGTAACTGCTGACTGAGTGCAGCATGCCAAGAGGTCTCACTCCTAAATGAAGACCTCAGGGTGGTGTCTGCTGCTTGCAGGCAAAACAAACACTCCCAAAGTGCTTGGCCCCAACCCCAGTCCCCAACACACAAGGTATTCACTGAGGGGGAGAATTCTGAGATGCTTATTCAGTGATGACCCACTCCAAACATTTTTTTGCAAGGCAGGCTAACCCAACATCACATTTCTGGTGTAGGTGATGATGATACTGGGTTGGTACAGCCAAACTGATATCACTTGTCAAGGCCGTCAAATAAAACCTGAAGAATAAGCACACAAATCAAAGTAAAATACTTTTGACAAAGAACAGATTTTTAGATGTTAATCTAAATAAAGATCTGATCTTTCCATTCACATGGGTGCCTGTTAATTGCACTGCCAAAAAAAGCTATAAACCTGTTAATGAGCAGCCAACTATATGTATTAGAAATAAAGGCTTCATATTTTTTAAATTATCAGCTTCTAAAACAAACTACAGAGGTAACTGCATGAAAAAAAAAATACCAAAACCCAAGCCTGACCAGAGGTTATAAAAAAAAAAAGCTGATTTTTTTATCATGTTGGCTATTCCATGTATAACTCAATTAGCATGGAAACCTGTATAAAAACTACATCCTGATGTTTGTTGGCTGCAAGAGCATAAAATCACTTATGCAGATCCCAAGGTGCTGTGGCCTGCAGAGCTGTCTGTCATTTATTTCCTAAGTGCAAGGCATTCTGGCACAGCACAGGTTAGGGGTTTTTAAGACATCTGATTTACTTCAAGGGTACCTTGAAGAGTTAACTTAGCATGAAAACACATCCACATTTCATAAAGGTCATTCTAAAGTAACATCTGTTATTGATTCAGTCTGAAAACTCACAACTAATCACCATAAACAGTTACTTAAACAATCTGCTCTTCAGTAAAAATTACTCAAAAGGAGAACCTATTTTCATGCATAAAATAATTTTGTTATTCATCTCTTAATTACAGAAATATAGAGAGAAAAAGGACTGGTTGGAGAATTATGCTGGTGCCATCAGTCAGGGCAAAGCTCCTCAAGCAGAGCCATCACTTAACACTTGGAAAATTCCAGTTCAGGTGGGCAAGGTGAAGGCATTCCAGGGTGAGATTTCCCCACCTCTTTTTCCAATTCACCCCGGGAGGAGGAGGAGGAGGGGCCTGAAGGCTACCTAAGTCCTTGCTTTTCAAATTTGCAGCAACCACTGCAGGATGGGAGGCAGTGAAACCTTCCTGGTGATCAAAGGCGCTTCCATGCATTTAAAACATCTCCACCTGCTTTGCAGAGGGATGTGTGAAACAACCTCCTGAAGGGACTTTGGGAGCGAGGTGTGAACCTCCTGACAGGAGTTTTGCTGTGTTTGAGCAGGTTTTCATCCCACCCTGCCTTGCCCACTGCTCACAGTGAGCAGGGACACAGAGATGCACGTCTGACCTTTGGGAAAAACCCAAAACCATCATCCCTTGCATCATGAAATTCAGGGCTGTGTTTCATCCCAACAGGCAAGGGGGAGCCTGCACTGCCACCCATTTAATTGCCAAAGTCCCTCTCTAGTTCTGCACTTCCTAAGGAAAAAAAGGAGCTGGGAAATAAGAGCTGTGATAATGTGAACAGGGATGTTTTCAGGCTGAAACTATTCAGGCCATTTAGAGCTTTCCAAACAACCCCAAACCTTTTTCAGCCTGATTTTCCTCATGGTTAAGCAACAGACAAACACATTAATTAAAGCACTCATTTAACACAGGTCAGAATTAGTTGAAGGCCTTCTGGTGCTCAGAGGAAAAAGAAAACTGGAAACCTTCCTAAGCAGAGGAATTACTCAGTCCCTGGATTTCTCACTACCTGTTGCTTCCTGGGAATAAACTGCTCATAAACAGTCTGAGATTTGCACACCTTGGTTCAATTCTGCAGTCCCCATAACAGCCCAGGTGACTCCTTTTTCCTTCAGTCTCTGTGGTTCAGGAGATTATCACAGGCACAGAGATCCTAACTCAGCAAACTCCTCCTGGCCACAGACCTTGCAGTGCCCTCAGCTCACCCAGGGCTTGGGACTTGATTAAAACCATTTGGTCTCTTCCCCCCCAGTTACAAATATCAGGATATATCAGTTCCTAAAAAAGCCCAGTCTGAAATATTTGGGACTATTTCACAGTAAGACACAGCTCACCTGGATGCCCACCCCTTGCATTTACAGATTATTACATAAAATAAGAAAAGAGGGCAATATAGAAGCAAGACCTACTTGCTGAGTTTATCTCACTATTGAAATACACTTCTCATGCACCTAACCAGGTGTGGATTCTCTCCCATTTTTGAAACAGCCCAACTCAAGCAGCACCCTCTCAAGAGGGAAAAGCACATATTTTTTATTTTTTAAATATGGCTATTACAAATACCTTCTCACATGTGCATTACACATTATACACACCCAATTCAAAGGCAGTTCTGTGTAAGGAGCCATAAGTGAGAGGAAGTAACTGCATTTTAAAGGCAGAGAAATCAGACTAAGAAGTGCTGTAACAGAGAAGGTATTTACAGCACAAATGCTCATGGTATCTACAAACATCAGTGTGAAAATTCAGTCTGGCACAATTGTTTATGTTCAAATGCACAATAAACAATTGCTTTTACAAATTTGAGGTATGTGAAAACACATTAATATGTCTGCCAGAAAGATCCCAGGGACAGCCATAAACACTCTGACACGATAAACTCAATTAGTTCAGTAAACAAGTCACTGATATATTCACTTAGAAAACCTTCAGTGGCACATTATCAGCTTTTGAGTCACTCATCCCACGTTAACAAACAAAGATGGTTTTGCATGTAAAGATTCACACCCCCCTCTTTAATCCCACAGCTACCCAGAACTCCTCTGCAGCAAATCCCCACGGTCTTGGGACAACTTAATAACTAATCCTGTGGAGCAGAGAGAGCCCAGAGCCAGCTCAGTGAGCTGAACATCACAGGAACACTCATTGAAATGGTTATTTCCAATCCCTGCTCCCAGCAGGAATCCTGCCCTTGGCTCTCCATGGCAGGCTGCCCCTCTGGCTGCTGGGGCTCCTGCCTGGGGGTGAGCAGCCACTGCTGCTGTGCCCACAGCCCCACAAGCCAGGGCATTTTTCAATTTTTCAACCCCACTGAACTTGCTGAAGTGGGGAAAAGACCCCCATGGTGCCCAACTCCACTGTCTGGTCTGGCTTCTTCCAAAAGTGACACTCCAGGCACTGCTGCCACATGGAAAATGCACCACAGTTTGCTATTGATGCTTTCAGTAAGCACAATAAAACCGTGGGAGCTTAGATAAATATGCCCTAATTCTGTTAACTTTTCATTCACCTCAGTGATTTTAATTTTTTTTTTATTTTAAATACCAACACTGCTGATGAATTTCTCAGCAGAGCATCCTCCCTGGAGACCAGAGCAGGAGAGGCTTTGTGAGGTTTCTTGTGCTGGTGCTGTAGGAGGTTGTGCATCCCTGCTCCAGTGAAACAGAACCCACATGATCAGAGCCAAAGCACACACTGTCCAAGCCACAACTCAATGCCAATACAAAAAATCTCTCCTTTTTTTGTAAAAATCAGAATGGAATTTTATTAGGCCTAAACTACCTGTGAGAAATCCACTCATCAGGAAGCAGAATTTAATCCTCTCCTCCCAGCAAGTGTAATAGTTGATGTTTTCCTTGGCAGTCAGGTCTGTTTCAGAAACACATTAGGAAAACCACAGCTGGACAGAGATGAAAAGGTGTATTTTCAGTGCAGATCCTCTGCTGCAAGGATGAAGTTTGTTTTACCAAAACAGAAAAACTTAGGCCATCTTCCACTTTTCAAGAAATTAAAAGCTTGAAACAACAACAACTTGGAATTTAGACCAATCCTGTAATCATTGATTCACAAATAGCCTTGGAAATTCAGACTTGGGAAGGAAAATGTTCTCCTGCTCCCAAAACCCAGGTCCCCTTTTATAGAGGAACCACCAACACTGACACCCAGTGCAGCTCAGGTTCCCAGATCCTGATTCACCAAATTAATTAATTCTAACTAAAGCAAAGATGCATCTTCACAGCTGAGGTCAACATTAAACTCAAAGTGTCCCAGCACAGCCCCACTTCAGGTGCTGCTTTCTGAGGACATTTTTGTCCCTTCCCACAGCCACTCACTTCAGCCCAGGGAAAAAGGGAATTGTGCCCACCGGGGAAAATGTATCCAGACTGGTAAATAAATCACCCCTTCCCTGAGAAAAATAAATGCCCACAATCCAGCACAGGCAGACATGAAGCTGTAAGTGTTTCACAGCAAGGGAGATGGGTTTGTGCACACACAGCCAGGGCCTGATGTCACCCAGGGCAGTTTCAGAGCTGCTTTTTTTTTTTTTACTTTTTTTGGGGGGCCTTGCTTAAGGCATACAATGAATATAACAACAATAAAAAAAAAAAAAAAAGATCAGAAATATTTTTATTCCCTGGTTTAGACACTGGCTGCTAAAATGCATGCTTGTCTCAGTTCAGGGCATGGAAAGTTTGATTTTAACAGGAATTAATCTGTTTACCACAGACTGTATTAATTAGAGTTTATTGCAGGACTGTATTCTGTGCTAGAAAAACACCACCACACATTTATCAAATTTTAACCATGATTATTGTGTTTTATTGTTTCATAAACTTTCAAAATGTCATGTCATGATCTATTTCATCTCAGACTTTCCTTTCCATCTAGAAACCATTACATATGCTCCAAGGAGAAGCCAACCCAGCTGCACATGTATGTACTGCAGGATCTTGTTTGCAATGAAAATTATCTGCAATTGATTCTCATGGAGACCAATCTTCACAGGCATTCTGTAAAGCCAGAGCTAAATAACAAACAGTGTTTCTAAAAACCATACATTTTCCTGCAGGCAGAGAGAAAAGAAAATAAAGGCTGGGGGGAAATACAATTAGTGCACTAACAGCAATTCCAAGCTAATGAAATTCTGAGACATCAGCAGAGATGCCTTGCTGTAATTTCAGATGTTGGACTTTTGTGAAAGAACCCAGCAGCCACAAAAAAACCCCCACCAAACTTTAGAAAAATACTTTACTGGCATCAAAGGCAAACCACATGGTATAGAGCAGAGACAGACAAGCCCAAGGGCACTGCTGCTGCTCCTGCCTCCATAAATAGTGCTGCTGGTCCAAGGGCCCTCAAAAAGACATGAGGAGCTCCAGTGTGCCAGGATGACAGTGGAGAACCATCAGGAGTGGGCTGGCTGCGCCACTGGAGATCTGAGAACTCAAAGTTGTTCTCTCCTCCCTGCTACAGCAGCTACTGAACTGCCAGCAATGTTTCTCTGCTTCAGTAAATGAGTTCTCACAAGCCCCAGACCCCCTCACCTACAGCAGTGGCCATCTGTGCACCAATCCTCCCAGTTTATCCCAGCATTCACATTCCCACATGGGAATTGGATTTCCAGCCCCTCTGTGCTCACCCATCCCTCCTCTGCAGACTCAATTAATTCATCAGTTCAAACTCTCTGTGATAAGGGGAAGATGTCTGGGTGAGGTCTGGATCTTCTTGGAGCCCAAGAAGATCCAGACCTTTCTGTGATGGTTTTCCACTGGGACAGGGGGGATACTTGGACAACAAAGGCTCAGTCTGTGGATGCCTACAATTCCCCCAGGAGCTGCTGAACTGATTTGACCCAGCACTTAAAAGGCATCACACTCCAGGCAAAGTCCTGCTTGGCTCATCCCAACACAAGCCTCCCCTCAGAGACAGGGATGCCACCCCCACACTCTGTAATCACAGCTGAGCTGATATTAAAGAGCATTTTGGGCTGGAGGCAGGCCCTGGAGCAGGATACCCCAGCAGCCAGGAGTGGCTGCAAAGGGACAGGGCTGTCCCTGACCCCCCAGCAGCTGAGGAAGGCTGGGAGATGCAGGCTGTGGATGCTGGGCTGACACAGCCACCTCCTGCAGAACCACAGCCCTGCACACCAAGTGATGGACCCAAAGGTGCCACAGATCTGCCACATGTGAACCTCTGCCCCTCCATCCCACCAGGAACAGGAGATACTGCCTCAGAGTCTTCAATGCCAAAAGGATCCAGCAAAGAAAACGGCAAAACCAATCCATGAATTGCATTAAAACTCTATTTTCATCTCCCAGAGCAAGGGAAGGTTTCACCATGCACACACAGGGTCAGGACACTGCTTTAAAGGAAGAAGTAATTGCAGGAGCTCCCTCCACCTCCCCAGACATGCTCCAGACACAAGGAGGAGAACTCTGGGGCTGTACTGGCCCCTCTCAAGGAACTTGTCCTCAAAAGAATCCCCAAACCCTTTATAATTGATTTTATGCATATTCTGTAGATTTTATGCATATTTCCTATCTTTCCTGGCAGCAGAGTGGATACAAAAGGAATCAGGTCCAGGATTACTTGCTAAACAGATGGAAAAAGTCTGTCCCTTGCAAGAAAGTACCACTGAATAAAATTCAAAGCAGCAGTGCTAAACCTGGAACACCTAGGCCAGTACTGAGCACCAATGACTGGATCTCTGCCTCCTTCTGATCTTACAAAAACCAAACAAATGTCAAAAGCTTCCTATTTCCTCAGCACCAAATAACTACTTGATGCTCACAAAGTGCCTCCATCACATCTTCACACCATCACTTGCAATATTTTTATCCTGCTTTTTATATAAAGCCTGGAGAGGTCAATATTACCTCATAAATTCTGAAACAATAGGGTTTACAAGTGCAAGAAACAATTTTTCCCCCCTTTTAAACCTTTCTAGTTGAAGAAGTTTGCTGGGATTTCTGCCAGGATCTGGTGGAAAGTTTTCACATCTGCATTGTACAATTAAAATGTCAAAGCTGGAGATTATTTAGGGTATTAAGAGTAAAGCTAAAGAAAACCCACACATTTTTAAGAGTAATTTTTTGCTGAATTATGCCAAGACTATCTCCTCATTCAGTGTGAGCCAATATTTCATGTACTGTTACAACTATTACCAGGATCTAGCCTTAGTTTTTAAACTCTTTTAGCCACTTTTCCTCCTTCCCACCCCAGATTTCTTCTTCTGCCCCATCTGCAGCAATGCCTCACAAAAGAAACAATTTCAGCTGTTCAGTGCAGCAGGTTCCCAGTTACATTTTGCAGCTGTGCACTCCTTGCAGCAGGAGGCTGACAGCATCAGAATAATGCACTCAGAGGCAAAGAAAGTGAATACTCAAGTGTGGGACTAGGGGAGAGGGTTGTTTTGTAGGTAGCATATTTGGGGTTTTTTTTTAAATGACCAGATCAATCACAGGGACACCTTAGATCCCATGTTTCCAGAGGTTCTTCTGGGAGCTGGAGAGGAGGGGCAGTGCCAGGTCACAGCAGCAGCATCTCTGCTCCAGTGATGAGACTCAGGGACCTGCAAGGCCAGGAGAGTCCAGAGCACAAGAGCAGGCTGGGCTCCTGCAGGACCATTTGTTCATTTTGGTTGTGTTTGTACAAAGCAAAAGTAGGGGAATGATGAACTCAAGCTGAAGAAAAGTTCACTTATGTCAATGTTTGAAATAAAACTTGTACATTTTCAAGTAGAATCAAACAAACATCTATTTCACACACACACCTCAATTTATACCAAATGCAGTCAATTTATTTCCTCCTGAAAAGTGAATCACTGCTGTCCCCACACTGGACAGGGACACAGCAGATGCCCTCCAGCCCCTCAAAAGAACAACCAGCATCAGCCAGCACCACACAGCTCCTTAAAGGGGATTGACATAGTCTTTGTCTCTGTGGGCACCACACCCCAAGCTCTCCACAGCACACGTTGTTGTAGTTCAAATAAAATCAAAATAACTTTAAAAATACACTAATTTCTCACTGATGGAGCTTGTTCAATCCAATGCTGTATCTCATTTTCCCAGTACTTTGCCTCGGGCTGAGTAAATAATCACGAGTTTCACTCAGCCTAAGTGAAGGCCAGATTTGGACAGCAGCATCCTTACCAAGAACTAGAACTAATGGCTTTGCAATTTGATAATGTGAACCAGAGTAAGGAGGAAATCATTTTGGCAGAATTCAGCAGAACTGAAGCTGGAAGGTCAATCTATTTCAGGAGTGACACCACAACACTACAGAATCTACAGTTAAACCACCTGCAGGAAATATGATCATCTTCTGGATGACCTGCTTGGAACATTGGGCAAATCAATGCATACATGAGCCCAATAAAAATCTCTATGTCCTAATAAAAACCTTTCAATCATAATAAAGAAAAAAAAAAATCTGTTAACAATAACCAAAATAATACTGGACCAACAAAAACTAGAACTGGGACTGACTGCAACAGAGGGATGTAAAGTTACATTCCCTTTAAGAGCTGCCTTAAAATTACCACTGCCTTGTTGCATACAGCAGAGGGAGCAGGGATTCACTCAGCTCTGCAGGGTAAGGGCTCAGCAAGCAGGGGCTGCACTGAAGGCTGTGGGAGAGGGATGGCCTTGATGACTAAATTAATGTCCTCAAGTAAACTGCTGCAAAAATATGTGTTCCTGTCTCATTTATTGTTATGGGTCCCTCCTGCTCTTTTGAGAGAAGATTCAAGAAAGGGCAGCAGAGCACTGAGCAAGAGAGGATGAGATGGAAGCAAGGCAGGAGCTGAGAGGTGCAGGTTCCCTTTCATGCACAGGTATGTAGTTTGTGATGTTTGAATTACAGGCTACATCAGTCATCTTTCCCTAAAAATCATGTGCAGCCCAATGTGAAAGACATTTATGATGGGGATTTGCCTCCTTTTGTTTTTAATTATTCATATGCAAATTATTTTGGGAGGGGGGAAGACCACGAAGGAAATGACATGTCAAGATACATAAACTGGTAAGGAAGACAAGAAAACCAAGGAGGGCTCCTCCAAGAATATCTGCAAAGTCAGTTTGCTATTCCAAATTTCAGATGAATTATTCACAGATGAGAGCTGAAGAGTTGCATGTGAACAGAAATTAGAGACTTAAATGATAACACATTAATGATGTTGATATTCTAGGCTGGTCCCTAAGAAAGATGCAGACAGGGGATCATGTTAATCACAAATGTATTTTTACCTGGCTGAGCTGAAAGGAGCAAGTTGTGGCTGCAGCTCTCCAGCTGATCAGAGCTGTGTGTGTGATGCTTGGCACTGGAAAAACTTCAGTCCCATTTTATACCACTTAAGCAATTCAGTGTTGCTTTAAAAAAAAGACTTTAAGAAGGAAAACAAAGCCAAACCAAACAACAACAACAAGCTCCTCAAACATCAAGTAAAGTTTAGCTCTCAAAACTGCCAGGAAGGACCCTTCCCCTACTCCAGTCCCACAGAGGTGCTCCAAACACAGAGCTCCCCTTTCCCCTCTCTGGAAATGACAGCCTCCATTAGGACTTGGCTGCACAAACCCAATGAAGAGAAACAAAAACATTTCACAGCCCACAGCATTCCTGGCTCCCCACCAAGATGCTGGCAGCTGGGAGAGGGAAATCAAACCCTCTGGTCCTGGGCTGAGCCTCTGTCCCTTCGTCTTCCTTCTTCCAGCTTTTGCACTTCAGGCTATCAGATAAGGACAAATTGCCTGTAACAAGCATAATTATTCAGCATCCCAGGTGCTATTAGGCATGTCCTAAGAGTGGAAACAGCCTCAGCCAGTGGCCTTGATGAGAGGGATCCCTCTCCACCTCCCAGCTGAAGGTTGGATCTCAGCTGCCCCCACTCCTCAGGCTGTTGGTGGTTCCCCAAGCAGAAGAGATGAATGGCCCAAACCCAGGGCCCCATTTCACATCAAGCCAGGCTATTGCAAAATTCTACCAAGCACTGAGATCTAAAGGCAGAATTTGGCACCAACCCCACAAAAGCTGGGGCCCATCAGCAGCAACCTCAGCATCCCCCAGCTCGTGGCTCTCAGCCTGGCTGAGCAGCAGAACCACCAGCAGTCACTGCCCAGATCAGTGAGATGCCTCTTCAAACCTGGGCTTGCTTGGAGGAATTCTGGGGTTCCTCTCATTTTGCATTCTGTAACACCTACCCAAGACAATGTTTCCTTCATCCATAAAGGTCTGCCTCCACCCTGCCCCAACAGAGGCATTCCACAAAAATTTAAAAAATAAAAAACAAAACAAAAACAAGGCAAAACAAAACACCC
>WEIU01016030.1:13653-31096 GCA_013389925.1 Aegithalos caudatus | reverse complement strand
AAAAAAAAAAAAAAAAAAAAAAAGGCACTACAGACAATAGTGCAGTCACAGAATTGAGCTGGAGAGACTCCTACAGACAGAAGCCAATTAGTGTCATTATTAACCTTGCCCCCAGTGCCTGATCATTCTTTTCATCTCTAGGAGTCACTTTTTTGGGATTACATCCCAGAATGTCACCTGGCTCAGCCCCTGCTCTCCACCACAACTTGATTGCACTGGAATAGCTGCACAGCCTGTATACAAAAGCAGTATTTAATGCAAGAAAAGCACTAAAAATAACAGCCAGAAAGGTGAGGACCCCTCAGAAGCATCCTGTGATTTAAGATCTTGAAGCTGGGCCACTTCACCCTTCTACACAGGGTTTCACCTTAAGGTGCACAATTTTTAGACATTTCCCACATTCAACAGATACAGCACAGTCAAGCAGACAGCCAGTTCCAGAGCAGATGAGTTAAAACCATCTTTAAAATGACACACTTGTGCCCCTGGTCAGACCAAAAGCCCCCTGGAGCATTATACCACTTCCTGCAACAAAGACTGCACAAGGAGTTCTGCTACAGCCCCACATCTCCAAAAACAAAATCATAAAGGATTTCTGGAGGGGGCACCCAGGCTGCCTCAGCAATCACCCCCAGGCAGACCTGACACAAACTCTCCCACACACACAGAGGCATAAATACACACACATCTCTGCCTGTCTGCTCCACTGCAGTACATCTTCATCCCTGCCCTGCAGCTCAAAAGGCAAGGGAATTCTGAGAGTTTCAAGCCACCTGCACATAACTCTCATCACCAGGCTGAGCAGCAACCCCAGCTCACACCAGAATAAACACAATTCCAAATTGTCTCTTTGCTGCACTTGGCAGAGAATTGAGAAAGAGTGAAGGGCACAACACTCACCTCAGCCCCAGAGAGCACAGAGCAGCATCCCCTCAGCCTGGAGCCCCCTGCTTGCTGCCAGGACACCCCCAAGGCTCAGAGAACAGCCTCAGCCTGACCTTGCTTTATTTCTGGAAGGGAGGAGCCCCCACAGACACACCTGTGCTGAGTGGGGCATCAGGAGCAGCAGCTGTGCCCAGTTACCTGCAAAGGCACCTGGCAGCTCTGATTCATCCCAGGCTGTGTCTGTACAGAAAGAGAGCAGGAACCAAGCAATGCTTCCCTTGGCAAAAAGAGGGGAACAGCCCAATTGCCTTTTCTGTTCCCTTCCCCAAGAGATTCAGGACAGGGAGAGATGCTCCTCAGCAGCGAGGCAGAGGCCAGTTTTGGGGTCACTCCTGGGGGCAGAGGGGATGTGACTGAGCCAAGAATCTACCAACACAGCTTCATTGTTATGGTTTCAGCCTCCCTGAGCTGCAGTGCCATGAATAGCCTCCCTCAGGAAACTCAGCAAAGAAGAGTTTTTGTAGAATCACAGGATGGTTTGGGTTGGAAGGGAGCTTAAAACTCCTCTCACTCCAACCCCCTGCCATGGGCAGGGACACCTTCCACTATCCCAGGTTGCTCCAAGCCCCATCCCACCTGGTCTTGGACACTTCCAGGGATGGGGCAGCCACAGTTTCTCTGGGCACCCCCACCTCTGAGATGAGCTGTCCAGTGACACAACTTCAATGTGTGTGTTCCCTCTGCCTTCAGTGCACAGTTTTATACCCAGGACAAAGGAAACATTTTCAGCATTTGGTGGCAAAGGCCAATCTCCTCAGGGCATCAGTGCAAGGTTTGACATGCCAGTTCATTAGAGTGGCTATGCACAGGGGAATTCCTGCCAGCAGTAAATTCACTCTGGTGAGGGGCTGGAATTCAGGGTAGTGATGGAATATAGACACACAGCAGTGAAACAGCTGTAAGTAACCCCCAACTGCAGCAAGAAAAATTTTCAAAATTAGGTATTAAATAAAATTTAAAGCAAAACAATTCAACAAATTGTTGGGTTCATACAACACATAATTACCATCTTAAACCAAACCAGGATGAGGCCACCTAATTTCACCCATCCCCAGTGGAATCCCCTGGGGTTGAGCTCTCAGTACTGAGCTGGCAGTCAGGTCCAGTCTGGAGCAAAAAAGGAGCTAAAACCTGCAATCAGCAAAGCCCAGAATAAACCCCAGTAAAAGAGGGTGGGCATTTAGTTACCAAGGAGAAGGAATGTGTTGCCACTTGCTGGTTTTCACTGCATTTTGCTTTGCCACTAAAAAAGCATTAAATATAAATATTTATGGGATTACATATGGGAAGCAATATATATATAAATATATATATAGAGAGAGAAAGAGAGATAGAGATGGGTATTTCTGTAAAACTCCTTCTTCCTTATGAACACCACCATGGGGCTGAAGAGGAAGATGATGTTCCCAGGGAGGGGTCTGGAAATGTCCACTGACCTGACAGGGTGGGACAGATGGAGAAGGGTGCTTCCAACTTCAGACTCCCTAGTTAATTCAGAAAGAAGTGAAGGTTTGGGTTTTCTTCTCTTGCTAAATACCAAGTCCCCTCTTTAAAAAAAAACCCAGCCTCCTCTCCTCTGCTGTTTTTCTGTTTTGTTTTGTGTTTGTAAAAGCAGCCAAGCCTGGCTTTTATCAAAGGGCCTGAATGTGTCTTTGTGTCACTACAAGCAAAGGGAAGCAAAGCAGGGGGGTGGCAGAGCTGCTGCTGCTGCACACAGAGCAGAGCTGGTGTGTCTGATCATCTCCAGCACAGCTGCCTGTCCCAGCACCAGGGATGCTGCCAGGCACTGATGCACTCTGACCTCCTGTCTGCCTGAAGGAATAGTTTAAAGACTGGGAACCTTGTCACTCTGAAAATGAAGCAGAGCTCCTTGAAGTCTGGCTTAATTCACATTAAAGCAACCCTTGAGGAGCTCAAATGCAGTGCTTTCATCCTTAAAGTCAACTGGTCTTCATAAGCTCCCAAGTGGAGTTGAACAGCACTTCTTGGGGAATTTAACCATATCTTTGGAATTAAAAAAAAAACCAACAAATTATACAGTCCTGATCTACAAAATAGATAGATTCAAAAATAATATAAAAAAATAAAAAAGAGAAAATGTAGTAGAAAAGCATGTGCAACTTCTGGCCTGGATCAGGGCACCACTGCCTTCCCCCAACCCACCTTGGCCAGTTTGAGGGATGGGGCAGACCCACACACAGTGATCACCCCAGTAATGAGGTGGACAGGCTGTGGTTTAGGATGCAAAGTTTAGGAGAAAAGTTGAAAGAAGCACCCATGGCACAGATGAGCAGCACTGTCCACACCAACAGCACCCAATTCTCCACCAAGAGTGCTCCCCACCTCATCCACCCCCAGTAAATAACCAGCAGCCTTCAGGCAAGCTACCAGCAGCTGCCAGCAGTCAAAAAGCCAGGATTTCTTTTAAGAAATGGGAACATACATTCCCAATTCCCTCTCAAGGCCCATTTTTGCCATCAGCCATGCCCTGCAGTCCCTCTGGGATGGCGTGTTGGTCTCTTGACAGGGCTTCTGCGCAACACGGTTGAACATATTTAAATGTTTGCACAATAGGGCCCCAGAAGCATCATTATTTGGTAGTAGTTACTGCCAAGATTTTCCAAAATATGAAGCAGATCATATCAATACCAACTGTTCTCATCCTCCAGACAGATCTGCTGGGGGAAAAGGAAAAAAAAAAAAGGAAAAGAAAAATCTGTTCGACATCTCCTCCAAGTTCCTCAATGTCTGTGAGCAGTGAGGCAGCACAAACCTGCTCAATCCTCCTGCACTGAGTGTGCTGGAATAGCATGAACAGGGACAGCTCAGAGACAGCACAAAATGGGGAGAAAACCCAGACAAACTTGAGCCAGAAAGAAACATTTCCAGATGTACTGCACTGACAGATCTCATCTCTACCAATGTTTTTTTAGAAGTCTGACCACAAACACACAGATGGTCAGGAACATCATCAAACCTATCTGATTTTTCTTTGTGAATAGTTCTCTCTCCACCATGTCACCCTTGATGAGAAGCCACCCAAGAGCTTGGGACATGAGGGTAAAATTTTTATGTGGTGCACAGAATTTAATAGATCCACCCAGGGGCACGTGGCCTCTGTGCTCTTTGTACAGACAAAATCCACAGTTGTGCCACTGAGAGCCAGAAACCAAGGGAGAAATGTGGAATTTCTTGCAATGTACAGGAAACATCACACATGGGCCGGAGCCAAGTCCACCACTGGAGTTGTCTTGACATAAATAAAGACATAAATAAAGACAAAAATAAATAAGTCCCAATAAACTTGCACTGAAGGACAACTTCAGATGAACAAAGTCCCAAAGTCAGTGTCTCTTGCCATGGAGTTGCTCAAAAAGTAATTTGTGTCACACAGCCAACCTCAGGTAAAGACTGGCTTTTCTTGTTGTCCATGTCTTGCCATGATTGCAATCATTGTGAAAAAATAAACCATCAAGGGCAGCCCCCATTCAGCAGAAGCCAAATGCTTTTAATGCCTTCAATATGTAATTACATAAATAGATGCAATTTAAAAGTGAGCCAGAAACATGAAAAAACAGCTTCAACTGCAACCAACACAGCCCCACATCTCTACCCCAAACAAGGTTCTGTATGGAGTACAAGATGAATATGAACATCCCCAGCTCAAATTTGTAGGAAAAAAGTGAATTCCTGCCATCAAATCAGCATTCAAGGCAGTGATGGGCTCTCCAGAGCCCTGTTCTGTCACTCCTCTGGCTACACTCAATTCCTCCAGCACATGCAGCTTTTTCTCCTCCTTTCCCCAAATGGTCACATTTTAAAAAGCAAACAAGCCCATGCTGGGGGCAGAGGGACATTGGGGATCTGTCATCCCTGCATTTCCTACACGAGGCCATGAGCTTGCTCCATCTGCCACAGGGATGAAACCCAAGGAGCACATTGTGCTGCACAGGCTGCCAAAGCTGGGTGTGCAGGGGCATCTTGGCACCAGAACCTCTTCTGCCACATGATAAAACAGACTGGTGGTGACAACAAAGAACAGGTGGAGGCTTAATTAGGTCATTAACCACGTGAGTGCATCCTGTAAAGCTGCATTAACCCAAGTGCTCATTCCCACCAGCCCATGCTGGGGTGGGAAGGCACAGCCTGCAGAGCCCATTTCTCCCCCCAGGCTGGATGCTGGCTGGGATTACCCTGGGCTCATGCTGGGAAGTGACGAGAACTGTTGCCTCCTGGGTCTGATTTAGAAAAGCAGGGAGAAATCCAGCCTTTTTACAGACTAGTTTATCATGGTAGGACAGGTGCAATGCACAAAAGATCAGCGAGTGAATCTGTCTGCTGGTGCTGCTTCTCCTTGCAGTCCACCACCAGGACCTGTCACTCACACTGCTGTACCTGGAGGTCATTCAGTGATTCCTGCACATCCAGCACCAACTCCAGCCAGGCACAGCCACCACCTGGTGCATCCCTGCCACCCCACCCAGCACCCCTAGGCCAAGGGACTCAGGGACACCACTGCAGCAGGGCTGTTTCCAGACTCCTCACAGCCATGGATAGACAAACCTCTGGCCAAATTCTTCACTGTGGCTGCTTTTAAAATACCTATTCAGTGATTGTGTACAGCCAGCTTGGCTTCAGGAAAAACAGGGTGCAGGAGTGTCCCATCACACAGTGTCAGCACTGCCTCTCCCTTAGCACATGTGGGGACAAAGCTGCTGGTGTCACTGCACCTTCCTGGGGAGCAAGGTCTGGCTGCTTGTGCATCAGGCTTGATAAGTAATTTTACTGCTGATCTAGACAGAGAGCTACTGCAATAAAAGTAACAGTAACAGACAAAAGTTTCTTGATCTCTCTCTGTTTTCTGTCTGAAATAACACCTGGAGGCTTAAGTATGATCACAGCTGGTATGATCAGTGCTTGGCTTGTATTGGTTTGGGTGGCAGTGGAAGGGTAAGTGATCCAGCTTGTGGCTGGTATTTGGATTCACACCCTGGCCTCTGTAATCCAGGCAAGCCACACTTCTCCCTGAGCAACTGTTGCAACATAATTACTTGGTTAAAATCCTGTTAGGAGGCTCAGCTACGGCCAACTATGGGTATCACTCTCCAGCTCACCTTCCTCCCTCCCATGAAAATGTGGTGGTCAAAGCATGAGCAAATTTGCAATGCAAAGACACCACTGTTCAGGGGCTGGAGCTCAGAACACTTTCCTTTAAGAAAACTCTATTTAACAAGTGCTGAAAGTGACTGTCTAACCCAGAAAAAGTCTGTAAAATAACCAAAAAAAAAGCTACTGATAGATTTGCTCATGTTTTGACCCCAGCTGGCAACTAAGTACCTCTCAGCCCTTCCCTGCTCCAGCCTTTATTGGAGTGTCAGGAGTGATGGAGTTATATTTGGATGCTTTAAAGGGCACTACACCTACTGCCCCTGCAGCCTACAAAGTCAAACAAGTGACCATGCCTTGGAGCAACAAAACAGTAACAAACAAACAGCACCAGGAAGGGAAGTGTTTCTGGTCATGGAAATCAGGAGAAACCAGTTTTATAGATAGTCTAGGAGTTCTCAAGTAGGAAGCCAAGGGAAGAAGTTGGTGAGGCAGATGGGGCTATTTGTCCAGACTTTGTCTGGGCTGGCAGTCCCTGAAAGAGGCCAGAGGGAAGGTTAATTAATGGTCCCTGTTGGTGAATGACAATGCACCCACCCAGTGCAGTGAGAGCAGATTATAAACATTTATACAGCCCCTGTGCTCAAGCCTGGTTTTGGTTGCTGTCACCTGCCCCCAGCCACAGGCACAGGTGATGGTGCTTCCTGTGCAAGGAGTATTTGTGCAGTGTGAGCCATGAAACATCAGCCTGGAGCTTCTTGTACCAGAGAAATAAGCTGGCTCTTGCTTCAGGAGTACATCAATGGTAGCTCACTGTCCCCAAATCATTTCTGTGCTAAAAGCTGCTTCTATCAACACTGCATGACTAAAAAATTCAACCTAAGGCCTGCTGGGGTAGGACACATTCCCACCCTGTTACACCCAAGGTGGTCAGGAGATGACAGCACTACTGGCTCAATGAGGAGGGATGGAGGTACAGGAGGTACCACTGTCTATTGTCAATAATCAGCTCTGCACAGCCAAGTCACTGCTCACTTGGGTGGCACTGATCCATCATTTAAACAAGAAAGAGGAGGAAAACAACTGGAAACCAACAGGAGCTTCCCAGGTGAGCCAGTCCATGAACACTGAACCAACCTGCTCCAGAGACTCCTCTCTGGAAAGGCAGCACTGAAGGGGTTGGCAGAAAAAAATATCTGTGCCTGGATAAATGACTTCATATGTCGAGACAAAGATAAAGTTACACAGAGCCTCTTGTGGAGGACATGGCCATCAGGTTTATTTTTGTAGTTTTCATTACACTCAAAATAACTTTGGCAGACTTAGAAAAAATAAAGTTTCAAAGCCTTCTCCTATTGATGTCACCAGTTTTAATTACTTTTTGCTGAAGTGGTCTAAAGGCAAATGCTGCTGGGATGGGCTGGCTCCTGGTGCTCTGCTCCAGGCCTCCGTGTTCAAAATGCTGGGGCTACACCAAACACCACCAGGATAAATCCTGCCTCAGCCTCACTGGAAGATGCCTCCAGCCCATTTTCCTGTGACAGTGGTTTTGAGGCCAGACTGCCTTTTAGCTCACGCTCTGCCTCTGTGTTAGAGGCGCCGTCAGCTCTGGGAATAACACTGATATTGTGCTATTTCCTGCCTCAGAAAGTCCTGACCACATCCAGCATTTAAAGTCACCTCGGTAGGATGTTAAATGTCACTGCTGGCTGACACAGCAGCTGATCTGGCAGGGGGCTCTTTGGATGGGTGTGGAACAGAGGATGTGCCCTCCTTCACATGCCAGCACACGGGGGGATTCAGTTTGAGAGCAGTCCCCAAATTCCCAGACCCAAACCACCCCTTGGCTGCACACCTGGCTGTTGCCTCCTGCTCCCACCACCTGCACCACGAGCTCCTCAGCAGGAGTGTGGAGCAGTGCCAAAATGATGAGCAGAGCCCCCCTGACCCTCCCACGACACCCCTGGCTGCTGCCACCACTCCAGCAACCCCCTCAGGACATGCAACCCACAGGACCACCAGAAAGTAATTCCTCTTTCCAAGGGCATTTGGGCTCCTTTCCCCAATGCTGGCTGTCACCCACATGGCTGAGAGGAGATGCCAAACCAAGCAAGACTCCCTCTCCCTCATTTATTTCCATCTATTGCAGCCACTCAGGAAAACAACCGCTGACCTAAAGGTTTCCATCAACCAAGGATCCTGAATCCAAAGCTTTGAGGTGCCAAGGATGAGGTGGGGACTCATCACTCTGTGGCAGCTGCTTTCCAGCACCTTCCAGTAAGATGATGGAGGGTGCCAGTGCCCATCCCAGGTAGCTCCTGGGGGAAGGAACTGGCAGCTCCTGCACATGTGGTGTGCAGACACAGCTCCAGATGTCCTTGGGGCTTTCCACGAATCTCCAAAAGGGACTAGGGAATGGTCGCCAGGAAGGAGCTGATGGAAGGTAGCCAGCAGTCATTTCTATGCTCAAAGAGCATTTTTCCAAAAGTTGCTAAGGTCTGCAGAGTGGATTTTTGAAGGAGTAAGATTTGAAAACACGTGAAACAGAAAGTGCCTGAATTTAAATGGCACCATTTGTCAAAAGTCCTTCTCAGCCAGTTGTTCTTTGTTATTTAGATGCTTTAACACTTGCCTTCTGGCTCATTTTTTTTAAAAATCCTGGCGCAGCCTTTTCTGTGCAGAAGAGAATTCTGATTGCATTTGTAAGTTTAGTACAAAAACAATCCTGTTTATACTAATCCATAATTCCAACGTCCCAGCCTCCTGAGGGCAAAGGCAGATGGAGAAAGCAAACCCTGGTGAAGGGGAGTGACTGGCAGGGTACAGAAAACTGAAGCAAAGGGGGATTCAAAAGACATTTTAAAATTTGAAGATTTTGTAAAGTGCTTTGTCTCACTCTACATCATAGAAAATACAGAAAAATACTGAGTTGTCGTGACTTCAGTAGGCAGAAAAGGGTGTCTTGATATGAGTGTAAGGAATACCTCCAAGGTTTAGGGTCAGTAGACATAAAGCAACTCAGAAAAGCAGAGATCACTGCTACCTTAAGAAAAAAAATACTTGCTTATATTTGATATTTTTTGGTATCTCTTGAAGTACCCTGAAGGACTCAGAAATGCGGCACTACAGGCCCAAACCCAGAAGATGCAATAACAGAGCTGCTATCACGGCAGAGCACAAAACAAAGAGCCAGAATTAGCAGAGCTGGGTGCATCCCATTTGGCCTCCTGGAAAACATCTGCCATTTGTCAGGACTACAAAGCCAGAAGAGCCCTCTCCCCCTTGATCTCCAGCAATTAGGGAAATTCTGTTGTGCTAATTACCTGGGGAGACAACGCAGGGGAGAAGGCAGATAGCCAGTGACACTTAAAGGCAACATTTACACCAGTAAAAATCAGGCAGATATTTCAAGTTACTGGAAATCACAAAAAGTGCCACGCCAGCCTCCCAGGACAAGCTGGAGAACGCCCATCCCTGGGTATAAAGTTAGGGTAAATATTTTAAAAAAGCAACAATAATAAAAAAAAATTAAATTCTATAAATAATCCAAGCAAGAGAGCCTCTGGAGCTGCTGAGTCTGCAGAGGTAGAGGGGGTTTGCAATGCTCAGCTTCCCCCCAGCACACATGGTTTGAATTGCCCAGAAATGGAGCAATCCTCTGTCCTGCCAGCTGCAGCACCACTGCACTCCTGCTGCTGCCAAGCCATTATTGGGAAATATTTGTCACATATTAGCTGGAACATCAGATTACTGCACTGAACATTTAACGCTGTTCTGTAATACAGCCATACGTTCAAAAGGACATGGCAGAGTGAATTCAAGGTGAAAACAGGGATGTGCATCATCCAGAGGCCAGGGAGTTTGGAGTTAAGAATCCAGAGGTACTGTTAAATGAAAAGGCACATGGAAACACAATGCATACGTAGAAATACGTAGTGCAAGAGCAGGCAACAGAGCTGGAGCTTTTCACACCCCCAGTCCACAATTCAGCAAGGATCAGCTGCTGGGTGAGGCATGCTCTGTGGACTGGGGCTGCTTCAAGGCTTTTGTTACTGGATTTAAAGAAATATTTGCTCTCAGATTCTAGCAGGGTGCATCTCAAGGGACTTGTTCTCACAGAGATTGAAGACCTTTGGCACTGCAAATACCTATAAGAGCCTTTTGCACCTGAGGGTTTTAAAAGACTGTTAAAATTACAAGGTGGGAAAAATAAAAAATAATCCTTAAAAAACATATACAAGAAGGCAGCCAGAGCCCACACAAGTGATAAATAAATTGTTTACCAGACTTAAGTTTTAGTCTTGCCTCCCACCCACCTCGCAGTGCTCATCAGCAGGGCTGTCCCAAATGCCACAAATGCCACATATGCCACATATGCCAGAGCCCCTGCACCTGCTGCATTTCATCCTGCAGCAAAGGCTTTGTGAAGATCCCACCAGAGAAAGAGGCTGAACACCAGGGCACGAGGGGCCTCTCTGCAAACTATTACAGGCCTGGCCCAGGGAATGACAATAACACAAGGATGAAGCTGCTGTTTCCCTGTGAGACAACATATGGGGACAGCCTGTCCTGGCCCTGCCCATCCAACCGCTGCCACCCCGTCCCAAATAGCTCAGGGGACTCAAAGGCCACCTTCATCCCCAGACTGGGGTCACCAGCCTGTCACAGCATTCCCCAGCCTGGCCCACACTCAGTCCAGCTGCCTCAACCCCCCCAAGGATGCTCTCCTCGCCCTCAGCCACAAAAATGCCCAAACCACAGAGGACTCCAAGTGACACAAAGTTGTTGTCATCCTCCCCCGCATCGCCTTGGTTGAATGAATAAAGCAAAACAAGTCAACTCAGAGCAGCACACAGATGCTCAGAGCAACTGCAGAGGCAACTTTTTTTTTGCAGCACGCTCAGCATTAGAGACAGAAAAGTTATTTTTTAAGCTTTAAAGATGTATTCTTTTAATTATCTTTTTTTTCTTTTTGGTCAAATTATAATTACTTCCAAGCTCAGGTTGGAGAAAGCTCCGAGAAACCTGATCTAGCTGGAGATGTCCCTGATTACTGCAGGGCAGTAGATGATTTTAAAAGAGTCTTTCTTTTAAAGAAGATTTCTTTTGAGGATCGCGGTCCCTCCGTGGAGAAACGGCCGGGCCCCCTCTGCCGGCCAGCGCCCCTCGCCACAAAAACGCCCCGAGGGTCCCATTCCTGAATCCAACCCAGCCTAGAGCCAAAGAGGTGAACTCCCTGAGGAGCACAGAGCATAAAATGGGTCAGTTTGGCTCGGGGGTTTTCCTAGGAGGGAAGGGTGTTTGTCTTTAGTGTGTGTTTTACAAGCAGTGATTTCGGATTTCTCTGTAGTCAGAATAACTTGACCCTCATTTCAATTTTAAGTGGATTGTTGTCTTGCTCCTAACTGCTTTGGATGTGTAGCAAGTCAATTTTATCAAAACAGTGCCCTAAAGGCACCTCCCACCCCCTCAAATCCAAACAACCCCCAAATGGACTCACTTCTAGGAAAAACCAGGGCTTGTTTAAAACAAGCCCAGCTGGCATGGCCAGCTCTGAGCATGGCTTTGCCCCTGCCACTGCCCACGGGTGGTTCTGGGGCAGCCAGTCCCACAGGGGCACCAAGGGAGGGACCACACCTGCATGGCAATGCAGAGAGCATCCTCATCCACGGCCCTCTGTCCACAGCTTGCTTTAAACCCAGCTGGGATAAGGAATTCTTAAGCTTGGCAGGGTTATTGGCAAAGCCCCGCCAGCCCAGTGTTCAGGATACCCACCAGCTCCCCATGGAAAGCAGGAGTGTGGCTGGCAGCATCTCCCCATCCCCTCAACAGGGAAATTTTCCTTTCACCAGGGGCTGCTTTTTCAGTGCAAAGGCAAATTGAAGCTTAGCTGTTGGTTTGCAGCCTGGCATAGCTCAGCAGCCAGCGAGGGCCACAAGCTCTCAGGTGTTTCCAAGCCAAGCTCTTTAACTACAGAGCAGAAGATAATTCAGCCTTTTTCAGGAGAAAGAGGGGGAAAAAAAAATGAAACACAGCTAAAGATGTCTTTGATTTGCTCAATAACAGCCAAAAGGCTTCAGGACAGTCCAGCAGCACATCCTTACCTCAGCTCCCTGCAGTGGAGGCCAGGAGCAGCCACCGATGGGACATTTCCTACCCACCAGGAAACCACTTCTCCTTCCCCCAGCTCACAAATTACTTTGACATTTGTTACTAATGACTGTAACGAGCATTTCAGCAGCACGTGGGAAAACCTTCCCTTTCCTCTCTTTCCCCCCCAGCAACTAGCAACCCAGTGACCCAGAACAGAATTGGGACTTTCCTGGACAAAAGAAGCCTCTTCAATCCCAATTGCTTTCCACAGAGCAAAGGAAAAGCCTCTTGACCACTTAAGCACACCAGTAACACCCTGTTTGCCCAGACCAGAGGAAGATGCAGCCCCAGAGTCCCCTGACTTGTTGGGTCTGTGCATCATAAGAGAGAAATCTGATTTGACCACCTTGCAAAGAGCTGAAAATAAGTAGGATTTGTTTCTCAGCTGATGGGTTTTGTTACCAGGCAGTGAGGCACACAGGGAGCCTTCCATCAGAAAAACAGCAAATATGTTTAAGAGCATCATTAGTGAAATGTTTCTGAGATTAAACATAATTTTATGGGGGGGAGCCTTTTTTTTTTTCTTTTTCTTTTTCTTTTTTTTTTTTTTTTCCTGTGAGTATGGACTAAAAACTGTATGTCTTGGTAGGGTTTGTATCCCAGGTAGCAGGAAAAATTGACCCTGCCCCTTTGCCTATTCTGCCATCCCCATGTAACTTTCACTGTTTGTTTATTTTCTTTAAATCTAGAATGGAACTCTCTGCTGCTTGGAAGTCCTTGTAACATGCCTGTGAATTTCCTCACATCAAAACACCATACATCTTTCACACATCTTCTGCTACTTTTGTGGAAAAGAAAAAAAAGAAAATAAAAGGCTTGAAGTGCCCCAGCTCTAAGCCACTGGCACCCTTCAGTGTGACAGCAGAGCACTCCACAGAACATTTCTATAAATGAGGTTCCCTTACAAACTAATCTAAGCTGTTTATTGTTTCCAAGGAGCATGCACTTCCACAGCAGAACAGGAAGTTCTGACAGTTTTAGAAGTTCATTAAACTCTGGGAGGAAATTTAAACAATCGGTGACAGCTTTCCTACAGCAAAAGAAGTTGCTGCTCTCCTAAAAGGCAGAGAGGCTACAGCTTTTAATTAACACACTTGCATTAAACCCCAGTGATTTTGTTACTACTTCTAAATTGTTTTGGCCCAACACCCAGGGCTCACAACCCAGTCAAGTTCTTCACTCTTTTATTCTTATAGCCAAACGTCGCTTTTGTCCAAACCTCAAACTCCTTGATCTGTAACCAGGCCAAAGCAAGGCACTGGGAGACTTTAACGGTCTCAAGCACAAGAGTGCTTGGGGTAAAACCCTTCCTAACACATTTTCCTCCATAAAAAGGAGCAGGCAGAAGAGGAGAGGAGGATCTCATGGCTTGAGCAGGTGCTGGTGCCTGGGCACCTACCTGGGGGGCACACGCAGTCTGACGGAGCCTCCCGCGCCGTCCGCAGCTTGGCGAGTCCTTCGCCGAGTTTCTGTTTGGAGAGGAAGGAAAACAGCCCTTTAGAGGGTACATTGTACCTAAACATGGACTGTGCATGCATGCCAACATCCCAACCATCCAGCTTCCCTCCAGGGAGGGGTAATGGTTTCATGCTGTGGTGCTTAGCCTGCTTAAATGATGCCCCCCATGCCATGGTAGCACAGAAATGTTTCTGAGCAGGTGGAAGCCTACAGCCCTCACAGGACAGACAGACACTCCTCCTGCACATCCCAAAGTCCCTGGAGACAAGCTCCATTGGCAGGATTCATCCTGAGCTCCTTTACAAGTCCCACGTTCAGATGTGACCTGATTTGGTTGACTTTGTACTGAAAACTCGTGTTCTGTGGAATATTAGAGGTTTCCTTAGCGGAGGGATGAGGTGGAGGACAGTCAAGACCAGAGTGCTCACCCACCCTCAGGCCTACCCAAAGCCCAGTGTTTCCATGCCCAAAGTGAAAAACTCATCAATGGGACAACTAGAACATATAAAAATTCACAAAAGCAGAGCAGTGTCTACGTGGCATATTGCAGGCAGATGTGCACACACTCTGCCTGCTCCCCAAGCCAAGGAGACTCTTTGTGCCTGCATTCAGCCCATTGCCAAGCCCAAGTTAATGAGCCTGATGACAGGTACATTGCATTAGATCAGGCATACTCCCTGCCTGGGACAGCCCAGCAAGGGTGGGAACAGCTCATCTTCACCCACAATCTTCACTCTCTCAGTCCTCCAGGAATGCCCTGTCCTACCTAAAGTACTTGCCAAAAGACAAACCAATAATCTGATAACTGGAGTCTCTACATTTCAAAGAGAGAAAATTCAAAGTACTTATTCAGTTTAGGGTGTTAAGACTTGACATTGTACAACTGATGACCCAGTCCCTTTTCAAATATTTGAACACTGTAGACTATTCAGGAATTAGGCTACCTGTGAATTAGGTTATTTTCTTTTTATTCTGAGGGTTAAATAGCTTTATCTGTTGTTGAAATCCTATGCTGCCTTTATCTGCTTGACTGTGACACTAAGAGGTCCTGAAAGTATCAACACAGTTTCATAGCACCTGACAGAGAAGTTGTCCTAAAGGGAGTATAAATACTGGAACAATCCAGCTGCCTTCTGCAAAACACGCACTTTCCTTGAGAAAATGTGGCAAAAAAACATCTAAGGAGATTTTTCTGACAGTCTAAATGTTACAGAGTTGCTCAAGTTTTTATCTGTTTACTTTTAAAGTAATTTGGATGATGAAGATGCTCGAGGAAATGAAAATCAGCTCCCCCACATTTTTAGTTCAGCAGGCATCACTGGGAACAGCAGAGGAGATCTGAATCCTGGAGCGAGTCCTCTGTTCTGCCATTGAATTGTTCTTGACATGAAAGTGATTAATCTGGACACTGCAGACAATAAATCCTTTGTGAACAAAACGGTCCAGCTTTGTTTACAACAACTGGATATTTCTATAATCCTCCCGTTAGGGCTTTCCCTCCAGTGTGAAAAGTACACACTCGGAGTTGGGGCTTTTGACACGGAGCAAGTGGAGATGCTGCCACGTCTGGGCCATGCTGCTGGCAATGTTTCAGAGGGCACCAAAGCAGGAGCCTGCAGCATGTCCCACTAATGGGACAAGCCAAGGGAAGGGCAAGGTCCTGCCACACTCAAATCAGCAATTTCTCCAGAGTTACGTGGATGCCTGTCACAGAGCCAGAAACTAAATCCTACTTGCCCAAATTGGCTTTCATTACCTTAACTACACGCTTACCCTTCCTTTATTATTTCCTATCTTCTTTTACTTGCCAAGCATTTAAACAGCACTAAAAGGAACAGAGCCAGTGTGCTGGTGTTGTATTTGCTGCTCTCTGTACAGGGCTTTGCCATAAATTATGCCAGCAAAGCCCTTGATTGGTACATGGAGTAAAGCTTTTTGGGTCGTGGCAGAGAACAAAGGATGCTGGGTCATGCACAGAGAGAGTATGGAGCTTTGGTTTCACTTCTGAAATACTGTGGTAAATTTCAAAGGAGACCAATGCAGAATTTAACAAAAAAACTGACCCCAGGCATCAGTTGATGTTCATGACTATGGAAATACTCTCTGGCTCTCCAGAAACTCTCAAGCACAGAAAGGGCAGGAGTTACTTGACAAGCGAGTGGTCTTATGTAACAGAGTTTGGGCAAGAAACACTTCCTGAAACTTTAACATAAATTAAAGGGTTCATTTAAAATGACCATTAATAGATAATGCAATTACTCCTATGGATTCCTCGAATTTGTTGCTTGATTCAAAATTTGCTTTAGTATTGACAAAAGTTTGGTCATACTAAATGTTTCAACAAGCTCACTCTTCCATTAGAAACCCAATTATGTGGTTTCGCTTTATTTTCCCCTGTACAAACTCCATCTGAGCACTCCCAGTACAAAACAAGCTTTCCACACTTAACTAAATCTCAGCAAGAGGTTGCACATGATCTTAGGAAGTGCCACAGAAACCATTCCCATTGCTAAGCACATTTATTGGAGTAATTGGAACAGAACCACTGCCACAACGGGCAGGCTAATTCCTGCCTGGAGAAAAGACGTTAACTGGAGGCTGTGATTACGCCTTACAGGCACCCCCCCTGGTCTGGAATTCAGGGTTTTCACAAAAAATATTTTAACATTTCACTTTTATCGAGGCACATCAATGCAACCGACTTTCCAGGCAAAAGGACACGCTGCTGTAGTGCCAGCAATACCCTGACCCCAGCTCCAGCAGCAACACACAGCATGAGGAATTGCCTCCCCATGCCCCCAGCACTGCCTCCATTCCTGCTCACAGCCCCAGAGCTTTCACAGAGCTCCACATACAAATGCATTTTTGCACGATTTAGGCTTCGTGGCTGTCGTATTTTAGTGCATGTTTTGCATCCCAGGCAGGCCATTTATAAAATCCCAGTGTAAAACCTTCCCCAGATGTCAGAACTGATCACTCAGGGGTGCCCTTCAGCAGCCCCACAAGCCGTGTTGAATCTTGCTGAACTTTATGAACTACTGTTTATACAAATCCAGCAAACCAACTCTGGGATCCTCAAGCATTTCCTATGAGTGATGGAGCCCTTCACGTCCCCCTTGCCTGTAAAAAGCCCCAAACCTAAACACCAGAATTGGGGAAAAGATAACCCTGGGATAAAGTGTAACTTCTCCCAGAGATTTGGTTTAGTTAGGGACCGAGAAGAGCATCTGTGTGGATAATAGTTCTCTAAGTAGGGGAAATTGTTCAGCACAGAAATATTTATTGAATAACTTCAGAAAACCCCAGGACTGAAAGTGAAGTAACTAGTCGTGGGTCTCCTCTGCCTGCCATAAATCAGTTCTGCACTGCCAGACCACAATATTCAGTGACAGACAGTCCAGATAGCGGGGATCATGTTCATAATTTCTAACAAGGAAATTATGGTCCATTAAATCCCAAGATAAGTAGTTAAAGTACTCGGGTTACCTGTGCCAGTGAATAGAACAAGGGGGAAAGTCTCATGTCCTCTAACCCTCGACTGCCGGCCCTTCACCTGGGGCGTTTTCTCTTCAAAACAAGGTGGGCTCTGCCACGCCTCGCCCTACGCCTTACTCACGGAAACGGCAGCAAAAAGAGGAAAGTTTGGCAAAAGGTAGGAAGTTTTTCCAGAAGAGGAGAAGCCGGTGACACATGGAGCGAACCTCGCGGCGGAGCGGGGCCGGAGCGCTCCTTCCCCGATGCTGTCCCCCCGGCACGGCGCGGCGCGGCCGGTCCAGCGCTG
>WEIU01016030.1:0-13001 GCA_013389925.1 Aegithalos caudatus | reverse complement strand
CCCCCGCCGGGAGAGCGGGCGGGCGGCTGCTGAGCCCGGCCCCGGCTCCCCTGGAGCGTGCCACCTGCGAGAGGTGTCACCCGAACGGGAGCTGTGTACCTTCTGTCCTACGACCGCCGGCGCCGCGATCTGTTTTAGAGAAGAGACCGTACCCGGAACCCCTCCAGGCCCTGTAGCTCACTGTTACCTCATGGAGTGCTCCATTCACTTTCGTGAGCCTTTGAACGAGAGAAAACTGCTCACAGATAAGTGCCAGGCATCCACATATTCTGCCGAGCCTTTTCCTTGCTGTTACACGGAGCATCACAACTCTTAATTTACCTATAAAACATCCTCCTGCAACTTAATGCTTGTCTAGATTCTAAGCACATGGTATAAAAATTCCAAGTGCACCCTTTGCCCTAGACACAGAAGCTTGCCCTTTGAGTAGTTCTCACTTCTAGACTAGATGAAGCCTAGGACAGAGTTAGGAAATGCTATAATGTCAGTAACATTAACAATGTCAGATTCTAATTAAGTTTGTTAATAAAACACACACACACAGGGAGGGATAGACACAGGCTTCTTGTAGCTATTCCCAAAGCAGTTAAACCAGGCAAATCCATAGCATTTGCTGACAACCAGTTCCTGCTCTTACACATCCTGAAGATAAAAAGAAAACCCCAGGTTTCTGTGAGACCCTCTTACCTCCTTTTCCCCCTCTCCATTATGAGCTTGTCACGACTTTCCTTACAAGCTCCATGAGAGCAGTAGAACACACACAGTGCCATCGTTCTGGGGGGGATGCTTGGGTGCAAAGCATCCTGTCCTGTGTGACCTGAGCCCTCCAGGCAGCCCTGATACCCAGACACTGAAGGAAAAGGCAGGACTGATCACTCCTGCAGCAGATGAGGAGTTCCTGCCCCCAAAATCCAAACCCCCTCCCCATGCAGTTTAGCCACGAGTTCAACTCTTCCCTCACTGGGATCTTTTGGAGCCCTAGACCTCACATTCTGCACTTCAGTGAAGCCTGGGCTGCTCACTTAAAAGACAGTTTAATTCTGTCTTCTCCTCCATGTTTAGTACAGAGCGTGACTGGTTCATTATGGAAATGCACACTGTTAGTCTGAGTCTGCCTGGCAGACCCAGTCACAGACTGTATTTTGAAGGTACAATAGCTGGAAACCCAAAGTGCAAAAATAGATGTGAATACCCTTCTAATTATTTAACAGCTGTAGCCTGATCCAAACATGCAAAGATTACAAACTTCAAGTATGAAGAGGACAATGGGGGCTGGCAGCGAGTGCACATAAAAATCCCTCCCCTACTAAAGAGAGAAGCACTGAGGGCAGCCCCAGACCCTGCCCCGGGGTGCTGCTCACACCTTCCCTGGGGAGCCCAGGGGCCTGGGGCTCGTGTGCCTGCAAACCAACACCGGTGATAGATGCTGCAGGGGCTGCAAAAGCACTTGGCACCTCACTGTAGGTGCCACAGTAATCCTGACAGTGCTTTTAAATTTACTGGAAGAAGTCAATTTAAACGTGGCTTTATAACAGGACTAAGCTGTATCTCCTTTACAAATTTCAGTACCTACATCACCAGCTAGAAGCACTCTGTAGCAAGAGCACACCATCTTTCCCTAATTTCGATAGAACTGTTTTATGGTTAGTTTTATTGTTATAGCAGCATATAAACTTTTCTCCCCCATCTGCCTTTCATTTCCATTGCTTAGCTGATACACTCAGCCAAGTCCTTGCTTTGCCTCTGAAGCTGTGGGGTGGAAAACACTGTGGGAAGAAGGAATTTACTCCTGTCCTGGTTAGCCCTACCGAGCTGACCTGCATGGCACAGGCTGTTACATTTTCTGTCATGCCAAGCAGAAACAATGTCATCAACACCGACATCCAAAGAAAGGAGGGGGCTGTGAGGAGCTGTAATCAAGCCCAGGAGGTGGCACTGGTAACAGAAGATAAGCTTTCAAAGCCTGGCCCAGCTCTATTCTACCCCCAGCTCAGAGATAGCCACCTCTGGAGCCTCTTGCAAATGAAGCTGCCTTGACATCAGTTTAAAATCTTACTGTGCATTAGGGTAATTCAGCAAGCAGAAAACCTGAAGTCAGGCTCCTGTGGAGCTGAAACAATTTAGTTTCCTTCCTTTGAAGAAAGGCTTGTGCAGTCAAGACTGAAATAAACAGCCAAAACTTGCTTATTACAATCAGAATGAACTTTTCCAGGGAAGGCTTCCTTCCTACTGCTCAGCAAGCCACCCATACAGTGTCAAATGGAATAAGAGTTGGAGTAAAAACCATCAACTTATCGACATGGAAACCCCATAATTACCAAAGTACATATTAATGGTCTGTGAAATAATTAATATTAATGGATCTGTGAAAGTTGCACCATTTTCTTCTCAACCCAGTACCAGAGTTCAGGAGTCACAACTGAGAACCCAGCCACCTCCATCCTGTACAGTCTCATGCCAGAATTTCTCAGCTGCCAAGGTCACTTAATTTACCAGTAACTACAAATAAAACTCCACAGAAATACACATTGAAGGCTTCAGAATGATCTCACTACTGCAAGAGCTAAAATATGCCACAATTTTGTGGCAGGACATATTTCTTTGCAGCAGTACAGTCTTTCTAAAAACTTTTTATGAAAATGTTCATCTCTGATGACTAGAAACAATATTGAAAGTTACTTACCAGACCTTAACTAAAAAGACTAGCTATGAATATTTAACACCAAAAGCATGAGACAAATTTGCAAGAGCTAATTAGGTGGCTGGGGAGCAATGCATGCTATCTAACAGAATATCTGGGAAAAAGGTGACCCACAAAAGCTACCTACTTAGGATACACACTTTTTCCAACCATTTTTCCAAATGTCACTGAACTGTTATACAGAGCATAACTAGGTGGATCTTTTCTTCGTGACTAAGAAAAGGAAATTTTGGGGAATATTTGCAGAACACCTTCAGCTAGCCCAGACTCCTCGACAACAGTCAGAGGGTCCACTAGCATCATCTGCAAAAAGGAGAGTGATACAGGCTGTCAAAAATGAAAATTACTTTTATTTTTCACTTTGATACCCATAAGACTACAACTGCTCAACAAGGTAAACATAACAGTTATACAAAACATATGTAATTATTTACAGACTTAACTGTACAAAATAATTTAAAGCTTACAAAAGTTTCATGCAACCTCTGCTGACTGACTGACACAGTCTAGGAAATCTCCTTGAAGAAGCATAGAAGATCTTTGAGTTTATTTATTTAATGGATCAAAAAAAGGATGCTGCAAGGCTTCATCAAGAGTAATTCTTTTGGCTGGGTCATATTCCAGCATCCTGCGAACAAGGTCAAACAGACTTTGATGATCTGTGTCTTGGCAGTGCATGAATTCCTGAAAGAAGAAAGCAGGAGGTATTTTAGAGAGAGCTTTCACAGCTGCCTAACAGAGCAATAAAAATGCAGTCTCCTACCTTCAGAGGCTTGCAGCGTCTCCTGACGTACCGGCCTGCAGAGCTGTGCTCATCCCAGTCCAACTGGTCATGGTGGAAATAATGTTTTCTGCAGGGCAAGGAAAGCAACAGTGAGTTGGTGTCAGTGCACACAGCAAGCAGATGCTTTTCCAAGAAGTTTTAAAACACCATTTAAAACACCATCTGCACTTGGGAGCTAACATTTCTTTTAGTGCGTATTTGTTCAGAGATCTGAACATTTTTTATTACAATTTTTATTACTGCTGCCACAATAATTAGAAAAAAATACCTTTTTTTTTAGTACTACTTGAATCTATTGCAATTGCTGCTTTCCAAGCTTTTTCCTGTTTTTCAAAATGCAGTATAATCAACTGGACAACTCTAACAAGCATTACCCAAAACAGAATCATTGGAATTCTCTAACATGAGTTACAGAATTACCTACAGGAGCTGGCAAGAGGACAGCTTATGTAAGAAAGAAAACAGACCATCAAATGCCAAGACCTCTAAATTTTGGACATAAAGGGGTCAGGGGAGGACCCTGTGCTGGCTGCTTCTCCTGGCCATGGAGTTATCTTTGAGGAAGAGACAGAGCACTGGAGCACATGTCTGAGGGGTAAGGAGGGGCAGTAGGAAGAGGATGACAGCTGTATTAGCAGGCAAGGACCCTCTTCTTTGCAATAATTATTGTGATTACAAAATGTTCTTTATTTTGAGTTTAAAGAAAAATATCTAATACTGTTCTGGTGACCTAACCAAACTTAGCTTTAAAGACATTCACACTCAAGTTATAGTTCAAGAGGCTGACAATTGATACTAAAATCAGAAGACAGGACTACTGTCAACTACTTAAGGTAATAAAAAGCCCATGAATCTCTATTGATCTGAAGCAACTCATAGCTTACAATGGCAACTTTGGAATTTCTATTGTAAAAGAAAGTACTAGGCAACTTGACACTTCTATAATGAACATACCTGGATTTCTTGATCATGTGAGTGGGCAGAGGCCCCAGTATTCTTTCCATCATTGCCAAGTGTTCTTTACTATCATGAGTCTGTGTGGAAAAAGCAATGAACACACTTAGTACATTTTTCTCCTCTGAGCCACTTGGTATCAACACTCAAACTGCAAACAGGATTTTGCCAGAGCACTGTCACAATATCTTTAAACACTGCCACCTTCAATTATTAAAAACAGATTGTGCAATGCAGATTATACAACACTTCCCACAGTTAGGATGACCCTTGAACAACAGTTCACAAACCAAATATTGTACGCATGTTTTCTTTACTCTTAATTCCAGAAGTATCACGACAGTCTTCTTCACTCAAAATGCCAGAAAAGATCATTTTAGACAATCTGAAGGAGATATCCAAGATGTAGTATCTTCCTGTGTGGATGCTGGTTTTCCATCTCATCTATATAATCCTTAAAAGCCCATGGGGTTATGCCTTTTACATAGTTAAGTGCATGCCATTAAAAGATTAAAATCAGTAGTCTGTAAGAAACACATTCTATTTAAGCTTATGTACACACCTGAAACACTGTAAATCCCAGGTAATACTCGATCAGAATACAACCAATGCTCCACACATCACACGGCTGAGACCATCCCAGTGCTGCAAAACAGGCAAAGTTTGTTTTACTTTTTAGTATATTCTCAAAGTCTGTAACCCACAAAGCACATGCCCAGTTTCCACATTTACTGATGCCCAACTTAACCCCCACACACTCCTCCAAGCCTTGTGTTTGTTTCTGGTTTTAGAGTATTTCTTTTCCTGTTTACTCTCAATAATTTTACTGCCACCATCTGAGAGATGACTGATTACCAGAACCATAGCAACTACTCTGGTTTATGAAGTAAAGCCATCTGAATGAACTGCAATGAACTTTCAGAAGATTTAAGAGTCTTTACTGACCTAAAATAACCTCAGGAGCTCTGTAATGTCTTGTAGACACTAATGTGCTATGATGCTCATCATCAAAAGTTGCACTTCCAAAATCAACCACTTTGATGTCTGTGTTTTTTAAAGTGCGTTCATCTCGTTTCTGCAAGAAACCAAAATGCTGTTAATGCTTTTGAAAAGCATGCTTAGGCAAAAAGGCATTATCACATTATCTTCAAAGTACCAGCAAGCATAAAATGAGTGACAAAACACTTCCTCCAAATACTTTAATTCCTGTGCAACTCAATGCTCCAAGAAAGGAGTGGATAACAAAGTGATTTAATCTCAATACCCAAAACAGCTGAGTAAAGACCATTAGCAGAGACAAGAGTTCTTTTCCTCCTTTGTTAACCTTAAGCTAACTTCAGTTACTTGTTATCTTTTTTTTTTAAGAGAAGTTTCAATGAAGACAGAAGTAGTGCAACTCAAGAGAAACAAAGAACAAACTTACCATTTTGGCATTGTACTTCACTATGTAATCAGATTCCACAAACAAGATATTCTCAGGCTTTAAATCTGTGTGAGTTAGTTTATTATGGTGTAGAACTACAAGGAAAAAGAGAACAGCATTCCATAATTTACACATTAAATTCCTAAAGGAGAAAACAAAGCTCAACCAGATATTTGAAGGAGCTATTGAAATTTACTTACAGTTTATAGACTGGCAAATTTGATAGGCCATGTTCCTAATGTCATTAATATGAAATGGCAGAAAGCTGTTTTCCTTAATGAAGTCGTAAGTACTGAGCCCCAGCAGCTCAAAAACAATACAGACATGGCCATGGTGATCAAACCACTCCAGCATCTGCACACAGCGGCTTCAAAAAGAAAAGAAAACCTGTTGAATAATTCCTTTCCTCAAATCCTTGGTATGCTGACTAGTCCAGTTTCATACTTACAAATTGCTGCTTGGATCCATGTTGTTCAAGTGTTCCAACACCTGTATTTCTGAACGGGCTGCCTCCCGGTATCGACCAACATTTTTCACTATTTTAACTGCTACGTGCATTCCTCTCCTTGAAAAGAAAGGAAAGCATGGCAAACTGGATCAATTATTGTTAAATACCCACAGCCCCAAAGCAGCTTGATTTTAATAAAAGAAACACAGGAAGATTAAAGGTCATGGAGAATTATGAGTTGGATTAGGGGAATTTGATTTAAGCATGCTGCACTCAACCAGAACAGTTTTTATAAAAGAAAAGTAATCCTGATCCTTCCTTTCCCAAATACTTATCATACATGCTTTATTAATGACTTCTCAGTGTTATTATCTCATCTGCAGTAGAATAAACATTGGGAATCTGCCAGCAGAATGATTAAAAAATTAACAAAGTACAAAACAAAAATACTACAAAAACTGGATGGATTTTTTTTTTCCCTGCAACTTGCACAACTTGTCCTGGCTCTTTTCCAGCGCTCTTATGGAATCAGGGGAATTGAGTAATTTCTGAAGTTTGGATTGTGAGCATTTTACACCAGTGCAAACTGCCCTGCACTGAATGCCTGCATGCATTCAGACTGTAAGGCTGTTATTTAAATGGAACACAGGCACAGCTCCTTCTGCCCCATTTGCTCTTGGACAATTCCTGCCTCTGCAGAGCTTTCAATTCTAACAACTTCAGAGCACTCTCTGCCCTCACCACACGATCTCAAACTCCAGAAGAGACTTAACTTATGAAATGACAGAACAAACAAACCAAAGGTAGGGGAAAAGGTACTAAAACCATGTCATAGAACTGCTGATATAAAACATACAGCTAAAACAGTTTAACAACTGTTAGAACGTACAGAATTAATGGAAACAGTTCAGTTTCTTCTCCTTCACCAGACATGGCAGCACGTGGAAGCAATCATTCCAATCATTAAAAAAGTACTGGATACTAGGTTACTGTTAATTCAAAAAAACTTTTAGGGATAATTTTGATTATGAAAACTGAGGAAAGCAATTGACAGCTCAAGCAATTACAAGCAACTGCTTTCCAGAAACTATTTTCACTAAGAACCAGGACTACTTTCACAGCATCTCACCAGACTATCTTTAAAAGTCTCCCAAACTAATTCTGCACTATTTAGCTGCTCTCACATTCTCCAGTTACAGCAGCAGCTGGTAATAGAAACAGAAAAATGAAACAAAACAGAGTTCTCAATCACTAAAAAGGGCATTTGGACTGCAACTTTCTCTTAAATAAAATATCCTCCAACTTTAATTTCTGATCTAAGTATCTTTCATCATGAGATCCACTGATAAACATAACACTTACATATCATGATCTATGCACTCCACTACTTTTCCAAAAGCTCCTTCTCCTAAAGTCGCAACAATTTCATCTAAAAAGAACAAAGGTAAGTTAGAATTATACAACTACTTAAAGGAGAATGAACATATTAATGTAGATTTAAAAATGTGCAGTTACAAAAGCGTAATTACTTTAAATTTCAGCATCGGAATGCATTATTTTATTGGACAGGAGTCATGAAAACAGTTAGCCAAAAAAACTATCTCTTGTTCTAATCTCAAGTTCATTTACTAATTGGAACTTTTTGCACACAGTATTTAAATTCTACAGAAAAGAAGATATGCAAAAAAACAAAAAAGCACAAAAAAAACAGAACAAAAAGAGCAATGAGATTTCTTTAGCCCCCCTCCTCTGACATACTATTCTAAACAGATTTTTTTTTTTTTTTTTTCTGAAAAAGTTTTTTAAAAGTGTTGAAAAATGTTCTATACATCTTGCTCTTAGAACGTCTCCACTTTCACAGATCAGGTGACCCTCCTCATCATCCTCTACACTCCTGGATCTTTTCCTTCGGTGACTCTTCTGGAAACGGCACCAAGATCGTCCAGCCAATCAATATATCAGAGTGAATTCAGGGCAGAATACGCAATTCATTCAGCGGGGAGATATTCAGGCATTCAGTTACACACCAGGCCACGAACAGTTGGCAGGAGCAATTTCAAATTCAGTCCCCAGAAATTCACAGGGCACAGTTTATGTTACAGAAGAAAAACATGGCAAGGAACAGATTTTCAGATAAATACTTAAAAGTGATACAAGCAACAGAAAAAAAAACAACACAATTTTTGTTTCTCAAACAGTGGCTTAATTGAAGACAGATTAAGACTGCAACACTGCTATTTCTAATACTTTGCTAGCAAATAGCAAAAACCAGTATTTATTGACATACCTAAGCTCTCAGTCAGGTGAAATGTTTCTGTTCTTGAAACATCCACTCATGTAAACAAATTTTACTTCCCCCACGTTTAGAGAGGGGAGAAAAATTACTCTGAAGTCCTTAATTTGCACTATATAATCTAATACACTTTGCTGTTCTACTGCAGAGAAGTGGTATAGAACACCTGGAGCTGTAGATGCATCAGTGGGCATCATGACAATCATGAGAAATTCAGACAGCACACCTTCAAAGAAGGCAAGCAGCAAACTTTATCCCATCTCACTAAGACATTAGGTGCCACGAGCTGGGCACAGGGCTTATCAAAGCTTTCTGCTGTAGAATTGTTCACACCAATTTACCAGACATGCCCATTCATACTTTCACATTTAAAAGGCATGCCATCTCAGCTACTTTTAGCAATTGGGTGGATAACGTCTCACAATCTGCCTGAAAAAACACAGCTCACTATGCTGCAAAGCTAAGTGACTTTAAAACGGGACAGCTACCTGTCTTCAATTTTAAGACAACATTTTTCAGATCAATCCCAGTGATTTTGACTACCAACCACCTACATTCCCAGTGTACAACTAGTACTGATGATCCCACCCCCCACCCAACACCGATCCAAGAATCTCAACTAAGAACATATTCACATGCTCCACAAACAGACTCAAAATAAATACAAATCCTTTTTTTAATAATGTATTAAAGTACCGTGGATCAGGAATTGCAGCTCTAGCACTCATTTAAGAAGTCTATTACCACTAATTCATTAATAATAAAGTTAAAAATTACTCATACCGAATGCGATTGGTGACTGGAGCAATGATGTCTCTTATGCTTCCTTTTATGACTACTTTTCCTGCTCCGACCAGAGGATTTGCTATAGTGATGATGGTGACTCTTTTCATAGTCTCTGTGATAATGCCTGTGGTCATACACTTCACAGAAGTCATTTCTGTATTCCTCAACATATCTCCGGTCATGATGGTCTCTTTCATTTATGGCTCTATCGTCCAAATAATGACTGAAAATATATTTTAAGTGAATGTTCTCCACTTCAAAAACTTGAGGTTCCAACAAGATAAGTGACCTGAGCTGAATTACACAGTATCTGTCTTTACAGCAGAAATGGTTTTTAATCGAATCCCTCCCCAAAAACAGTGGAGCTTTTGATGTTACTTTATTAGGAATTTAACAACATTGTCAGTCTCAAATACACGGCAGCCATCCACGTGAACAATGTACCATCTGTCCACAGTTTGCAGAGTAAGAAACTCACACTAAAAAGGAGAAACACTTCCTAAAATATACTGAGCAACTTCATTACAACCTTAAAAGTCACATGATAAACCACTCTCAATACAGAAATCATCCCTTCTATGCTTTCAAAGCTCCAGGTGTTAAATAAAACCTAGAGACTGAGAGAAGTAGCATCGTTCTAAGTGCTCTGCAACCAACATTAAAACCTCAGAGATTATCTGGAACAAGGATCTTTTGCACAGAAAGCAGACCATTAAGAAAGCTGCTGAGGCACAGAGTTCCCTTACTGCTGTACGCCTACTCCTTCCAGCATTTTAATAAGCATGAGTATGAGCTTTTAAAAGAATTCCATTGGATCTTGTTAAGGAAAAAAAAAAAATCAAGACAAAACAGAAAAATACATCTTTCCAGTGAAAGCAGTGTGGGAGAAAATACAAATCACTTCCAAATTAGTAGGAGAAATTCATACTTACCATTGTATTAAATGATTAAACAAACCTTCTCCTCCTTTTGTTCACGTTAAATTAAAAGGCATCCTTCTCCACTTGAAATTTAATACTGATCATATTCAAAACCAATGTTTAACTGACACCACTGAGACAGACTAGTAACATTCACTTGCTTTTATTCAAGAATTTCTATTAAATGGTTCAGATGCTGTGTTAACAACTACCTATGAGGCTTGTCTCAAGTGAGCCAAACCCTAAGGAACTGACAACTCTGGGCATTCAAAAACTCCTACCTGAAAACACATTGAGTTTAGACACGGTAAGAAACATTGGCACTACTCAGTTCAGAGTTTTATACCTTTCTGAAATGCGACTGGGTTTATAGTGCTTGCTCTCTTGGCCACTGCTGTGGGACCTCTTTCTGCGTTTGCGGCTGCTACTGTGCTTCCTCTGATCCCAGCTCCTCCTGTCGTCCCACTCAGGACAATGAGATTGCTTGGAATGCCTCATCTCCCACTGGAAAATACAGTAATCATTTAAAAAGAAAGTCAACACATATGTAGGTGCAAGACAACAAGTGTGACAGAAGTAAAAAGGCCCATTTTTCCTCAGCTCCCTCCCCCCATCATTTTGGTCTGGTGAGCAGACACAGCTCCCTCATTCCAAAACCAACGCTGTTATGAAACACAAATCAAGATTAAATAGGCCAGCTCATCATCATTTAATAGCTTCAAACATGTCATTATAGCCTCTTTTAAATAAACTCTCAAGTGACTAAACACAATAGCATCCTTACAGAGCCTTCTATTGGAAGAAGCCTTCCTCTCCAAACACCCTCTATCAAGAAAACCTGGATTTAGGTCTTCCTACTGTGTTATAAAGTTACTACACGAAAATCAAGTATGCACAATCAGTCTAAAAACTTCTCTCACTAAACTATTTACAGAACACCAGGAAACAGTCGCTTTTAGCAAGCACCACTGTGAACTCTGATGGATTAACACAGCTTTGGTGCACTTGGAGCCAAGTCACAACTTTTGCACCCTTATTAGCATGCAGGACTGTGGGTGTTCAACAGTTCAGCTGATTTGCCAAAGACAAAACCCACCAGCTTCTGTTGCTGGATGTTAGGTGCAGGAATTCTCTGTTCAAACAGGTACATGCACAACTGGAAAAAAAAAAAGGCAAAGTAAAACACAAAATTAAAGGGTGTAACAAAAGCAACTGTTATTTGTTTATTCATGTGCAGATGTTTTTTGAAAGTAAGAATAACCTTCTGTATCTATTCCAGTATGTTCCAAAGAATGAATTTATAAAAGGTAATAAAAAGTTTCTGCAGTAAGCAGTGACAGTGAGAACAGTAGTTTAGAGACAATGACAGCAATAGAGGAGAAAAATCATGGCTGTAAATCATGTGTAAATTGTGCAAATCCGGGTAAATTTACAGAGAACAATGCCTCTATACAAAGAGAAGGCTTTAAGATGGAAACTCCTAGAACATGCAAATGACAGGCCTATTCTGAAAAAAAACACGGTTTTCTGGTATTTTAGAAAATCTGTGAGATGCTGGTAATTAAATAAAGAAAAACTAAAAAAAACCTAGAGACATCTCCAACACCGTTTTAAAAATCAAAGCTATATTACCAAGCTGTGCAAAAAATGCCTTGTATACATTTTGGATGAATCATGATTCACGGAATCTTACTCACTTGTGAGATTCTAATTTTTTTAAAAAATACTAACGTAGCAAATGACAAACAAAAACACCTGAAAAATTTAAACCGATTTGGTGTTTCATTTATGTGCTTTCATTTCCTCTCTTCTTACACAGCTCCAAAGCCATTTGCCTCTATTTTCACCTTACATAACTCAGGTTCCAGTTACTCTTGAGGTGCAGAGCTCCAGACACACTCAGTTATGAGTGAACTGAAAATTCTACTTATGGTTGTTTGGGATATTTTTTTTTTCTTTCCCTACTTGGCAGAAGGCAGGCTGCATTAAGGCTCCGTCATGAACAACTACCTAAATAAAATCATTCAACTGCCCTGCAGAGCAGGCCTTGGGGGCAACAAGGATGGGTATTTGTCACAGGAAATTGGAGAAAATTCTTTGTTGAAGACTAACTGCTGCTTAACTACCATCAAATCCACACAGCAGTACTGAAATTAAGATAAATATTACAAATTCTGTCCCTACTGGAGCCAAGTAAATTTAAATGAGGAGGAAACGGACAGAATCGATCTGAGTCCATTTTAAGGTAGAAGCCACCTTAAAATTTTTGACTACTGTGCTTTATCTGATTTTATGCGCCGAAGAACTTCACTTATGTAATACTGACAGCTGCCACGAACATATGCATTCCTGTAGCATGTGGAACTAATCCATATCGCAGGCAGTTTTCACTCCCACATTTTGCCATAAGGTTCCTCAAGCAGGAGCCGCTCCCCTTCTGAACAGACCCATCCACAGAGGGGCCACGCAAGCCCTGCCCTAAGCTGCCTACACAGCAATTTCTAAATGCCTCTCCTCAAAATCTTGGCAGGAGGAGGAGGTCAAAGGCTTATTCCTTTGAGATGGCCAAAGTCCGACAGAGCAGACGTGGAGGGGACCCAGGGCAGGGGCACCGAGCCCCCCTCCCCGCCGGGCTCCCCCGGGAGGGCCCCGGGGAAGGGAAGGGAAGGGCGGCCCGGGCCCCGCTGCCACC
>WEIU01016029.1:75236-99500 GCA_013389925.1 Aegithalos caudatus | reverse complement strand
ACAGAATCATTTAGCCTGGAAAAACTCTCTAAGATCATCAAGTCCAACCACTATTAACTGCCAGGGCCACCATTAAAGCATGTTGCTAAGCCCCTCACCTATGTCTTCTAAATCTCTCCATGAGTGCTGACTCAACCACTTCCATGGGCAACACATTCCAACGCTTGATAATCATTTGAGTGAAGAAATTTTTCCTAATATCCAATCGAAACCGACCCTGGTGTAACTTGAGGCCATATCCTCTTGACCTGATTCATTACCTGGGAGAAGTGCCCAACCCCCACCTGGCGACACCATCCTTCCTGGCAGCTATAGAGAGAAATAAGATTTCTCCTGGGCCCCCTTCTCTCCAGGCTAAATAATGCCAGCACCTGCACCTCATCAGGCTTGTGATCCGGACCCTTTACCACCTTCTTTGCCTTTCAACAACTGTTTTCAAAAGGCAAAGCCTTTCAGACTAGATTAAATCACCATTTTCTTTTCTCCATACTAGATCATTGGTGGCCTTATCCTTGATATTAGCCATGCTCCTATTCAGGCCTGCGCCAGTTTATATCTTGGATGAAGTGGATGCAGCCCTTGATCTCTCTCATACCCAGAATATTGGGCAGATGCTTCAAACTCATTTCAAACACTCCCAGGTATGATCTTGAAATTATTGTGGTAACAGAATGGTTTGGGTTGGAAAGGGGCTTAAAGATCATCTAGATGATGCCACAGGCAGGGCGCACCTTCCACCAGGCCAGATTGCTCAGAGTTCCATCAATTATTTCCAAAGGCAGTCTGGCACTGAGGACTCAGCTGTTTAGCTCTTTTATTCTAGGGATGTGTGTTTTATTTCTGAGTTGTTTCAGCTGAAGAGCTAGACTAACATGACAATGGTGAAACTTGAATGTTGTTACCACACTGGTTAAAATGGAGCAATAAGGAGCAGTATCTGTGATATGCTCAACTTCAGGTATGACAACATCCTGAACTTTTTTTTTGCCTAGAGATCTTTAACTTGAGGTTAAAGATATTTCATGTTGACCCTACTGAAGTAAGTCAGCCACTACTGGAAAGGTTCTCTGTATCATTGTGACCTGTACATGAAAAAAAGGAAATACCCATCTCTATTTAATGTAAGGACTTGACCGTTCCAAATTATGAGTGATGAGGGGAATATTTGTTACTGGTATTGCAAAATTATTTGAGTAGTATCTTTTGACTAGGTAAGATCCTACATTCTTTCATAATTAGTGGCAGAGTTTTTTCCGTGTTTTCATCATGAACAGGCATCCTGCACTGTGGACTGTATCCCAGGCCAGGTGCTGGGATATAGATAGAAGTGTCATTAGCTGCAGAAAAAGTGGGTGTACATTGACCAGTGTGGCACATTCTGTTGGACGATGGTTAGTTTTAGAATATTTTTTTAAGATTATTACTGAGATATTAGCCAAACGAAGGCAAAGGGGTCCTCTCTTTGGCAGCCTTTTCCCTAGTGTTGTTTGGATAGCAACATTTATTTTAAGTTTTCTGGTTTGTTTTAGTTTATTGTGGTGTCCTTGAAGGATGGAATGTTCAACAATGCAAATGTCCTCTACAAGACCAGGTTTGTGGATGGTGTATCCACTATTACAAGATACAGTCAGATTCAAAACAGAAAAAATGACTCTGCCCACAAGAAATATGAGAAAATATGTAAAATATTGAAGGAGAAAAATGGCATGTAAAGCTGGGAAGCAGTGATGGTTGATGCACAGTAGCACTTTCTTAAGTGTTTCCTGTTGCTTTTAAAAAAAATTAATGTGTTTTAATATTTAAGATCTTTATCTTATAAAGATCTGAAATGCATAGGAAATAGTCTGTAACAGTATGTTATATTAGGACAATTTTAATCCCTAATGGTGTGTTTCAATTCCTACCATTCCTCTGTAACATTTACACATAAATATATGTAAGCAGTAGCTTTGGTGAAGATAAGCTCATTCAAATACCAATGTACTAGAGCATGCAGAAAGACTGAATAATTGCAAAGTGTAGTACAATCATCAACTAGCTCCCAAGCTATTTCTACAATTTTTAACTTGTTATTAAATATAACTACATGACCTGGTTGTGTGTGTGCTTTCCTTCCTCAAAGTTTTTCACTGAACACTGCCTTCTTGGAATTGAACCCTTTCTCAATTTTTAACTTGAATGTATCCTGCTGCTTTCACTGGCCAAAAGTGACATGTCTGTGGTGCTCAAGCCCAAACCAGCTTTACCGTAGCACTGCAGAGCAAAATCCGTGCATGATCTGTGTATGGTCTGACAGCACTTCCCTTACCCAGATGATGCTTCAGCCACTTGGTGGCCACCATCAGTGAGGTTTGTGTTTGCATGCTGTCCTCTGTTTACCTCATGTGTCCCTTCCTTCTTTTTTCTTTCTGAATACTGTTTAGAAAAGTAAATATAAGTGAGGTTCGCACTGGTGGGGAAATATGCGCATGTCTGGAATAATTTGGAAATACTGAAGTTCTTGAATACCATTTTAGTAAGTTTTCAATCTCATGGCTTCATCTACCATGTACATGTAATATATACAAGACTGCGTATATAATAAATGCAAAGAATGTGTCTGTGTAATACAGACACATGTCCTAACCCTGCCTGGTTGCAGGAGCCCAAGCTATGAGTTCAAAAACACACAGTTCCTTCCAGGACTGCAGAGCCACCATGTGTCTCTATGAGGCGAGGGTGGCAGGCCAGCACAGAGCACAACAGCAGCACACTGAATCTGGAGCACAGGAAGGCTATAAAATACCCACCACGGGAGAAAAAACACTACCAGTTACTCCAAGGAACAGGTCATGCAGCGTTTATTTAGTTTTTACCTTTTTGGTAAGCAGGAGGGGTTTTTTTTCAGTCAGACCATTCACATGTTTGGACAGTACAGATTGCAGTAAATTTATGATGGAGATCTTGCAACATTAGAAAACTTTTCTCAATATACATCCATTTAAGCAACAGCTTGTAAGTCAGAGCGAGAGTGCTAGAGTCCAGTCTGCGCACTGCACTCAGGTATACAAAGCATCGCAGCAGCACAAGAAATGCCCGTGCTGGGCAAAGTACAGTGTGTTTTACATAGTGCAATCACTTTCAGAGGAGAAACTCTAGGAAGGCCACATCTATTTTTTTTAAATCCTATCAAGTTTACAAGTGCGAGGGGGGTAGAAATCAAACCTCTGATTTAATTAACTTTTGTACAGGTAGGTTTTGTGTATAGGCACATGCTTTAGAGAGGAGCTCTGAATCTGCTCTGTAATCACGAGAAAGACATATTGCTTTGTGATTCAGAAAGCGTCATACCGTCTCTAACTTTCCCAACACTCTTGGCCAGAGTTGTTAATCCAGCTGTTTTATAGAGTTCCTAGAATGCGCTCTTCCCTCTAGTGTAAATCCCCAATAGAGAAATTCAGGTTGCTATTGATAATGATTACAGTTATTCTATGTACAGTCATTTGACCATACTAGGCATTGCCTCTGAATACTCCAGTCCACAGTGAAAGCTCAAATTACCAGAGACATGGAGGCTCTTGCTTTTCTGTTACTGTCACTCACCAATATGAAAAAACCCAAGTCAGACAATGAACTGCTACAGCAAAGCATCACCAATAATATTCACCAAATTAAAAAAAAAAAAAAAATTAAAAAAAAAAAAAAAAAAAAAGCAAGCACTCATGACACTACATGTCACAGTAAGCAAGTTCTTAAAGATACTGCAAAATGATTTGCCTAGTAAAATTTTAAAATGTACACTGTGCTCAATAGTTCAAACTACACGTAAACAAAGAACAGCTCCCTGCAACAAGGTGTAAATCAAAACATTATAGCACCAGCTCCCAGCACCGAGGAGTTGCCCACTGACCAGTTCTAATGTACAATGCAATAGTGCTTGCTGAGGTTTCTGCTACACAAGAGCCACAGTGAGACAGCTCTGCCCATTTCCTCCTGACGTTCTCTTACCCAGGTGTGCACAAATTACATTCTTCCCTATGGAGAGCAAGTCAGACAACAAGACTGTTACAGTACCAGGAAACACTGACTGGGGAATGGCACCTGAGGGGAAAGTAGGTACTGCATACCTGAATCTGAATAAATGGGCATGAAGGAAACATGATGTCATCTGAGAAATCCTCTCCTTAACAGAGCAGATCTGAAAGAAGCTGCAGAGTGCAAGAAAAGAAACAAGCCTTCTGGTGCTGAAAGCCATGAACATGACATTGCTCACACTAATGATTTTATTTCACCGTCAGCAAAGCATTTATCCCCAAAAAGTTGTACACGTACTGGTCAGATTATGGAGCAGTGCTATAGTCACACTATTAAGTTTGTTGCTATAGTGGTCAGATTTGTCTTTTGTCAGAGGAAGGAAGAAAAAGGAGACAGGCAACAGGGCCACATCATCATATAGCAATTTTACTCCCATGTTAATGCAGGTATAATCTTAAGTGCAAATTGCTAGAAACCAGCATGACTTGGGCTCTGATAATGAGAGATTACTCAGTTTCTTACAAATATTGACAAGTCTAAATTGTTACAGGTTTCCAAAGCAAGAACAGGTTTATGAACAGGAAGGGAATAAAATATTACCACTCTTAAAAAAATGAGTAATTTCAAACTTCAAGCGCTCTTCAAAAACATATCTAAAAAAGATTGTTTTCCATTTCTTAAAATTTTATTTCCTGGAGCTAAGGAGTGTCCATGCAAAACAATTTTGAGAAGAGCAGTGTTCCACCTGGGTACCAACCAAGCTCAACTTTGTCCCACACAGCTCAATAAAGTGCTCTCTTGTGCATCCTTTGGGGGAAAAAGTTCTCATTTAAAGTTTGGGAAGCCGAGGTTGCCAGCTGGGGAAGGCATAGCCTCGGTCAATCCATGCTGAGGTCAGAGAAGGAGGAAGGAGCAAAGTTAACAGTACTCTGCCTTTCATAATGCACAGACAACAGGCTGCAAGGGAGGAACAAGCAGAAGCAGAAGTGGGTGTCAGATGAAACCCTGCCCCTGGGAAACCACAGGAGTCAAACACAGGCCTCATCAAGGGAAGCATTTTGTTCTCTACAGATAACAAACACCAGCACTACTGAAGTAGACACCAGTTAACAGATCTTTACATACAAAAAATGTGAAAACTAAATATGCTTTTCACTTTCTATGCTGGTGGGTTTTCAACAGGTTTTTTGAAGGTCAAAGGGGGTCTGAGTAACATTCTTCTGCCGATTAAAAAAAAAAGCATCTTGCCCTTGCATTTTTTATGTTGCACACTCACAAACATTCTAGGGCAGATAGAGGTATTTGCTGATGAAACAACTAACAATCAGCTTAAAAGTAAAAATAATATTAATGGGGAAAAGAATTTAAGGCATTTTTTTTATTTTGGCCAGGAATGATGCATCCTACAGAGTAATCCTCATTTCCCCACTTGGTTTTCAGACCACTGCACTTTTTTTGTTTTTGTTTTACATGGCACTTTGAAATTAATGCTTTACAACTTAGTCAAGATTTTCAAGTGTTTTCTTCAACACAAATGCCCTCTCTTGTAGCTCAGGTTTGCTATCTGATGCCATTGTAGACAACGAACGAATGAGGTGGTCTCTGCTTTCTTGTGTCAGGCTTTCCCACTGTTGAGCTTCTGCGCAGATAAAGACAGACAGACATTGGATATGAACACCAGAAAACAAAACAAAATTAAAAAAATCTAAAAGCACATTGTTTTCCTCAGACAGGCTAAAAGAGTGACTGCTTCAACCTTTCACTCACATCCATACTGCTCTTCCAGGAGAATTCAGATTCACCTGGATGCTTAGGTGCATGTGCTGCCTCCTGCCAGGGAGTTGCATCTCTGTAGACCAGGTGTAAGCCTTCAATATATGAACACAAGGGCCTGAAGAACCACATGTTTTCGGTGTTGCAACTGGCTTGTGAAAGAGGCATGTAATATTTTTGCCAGAATAAAGGAAACATGAATTGCAAACAAGAAACCCAAAGGAAGAATTTGGTACTTAACTGCAGACACATACAAACCTGACACCTAAGAAGACCTCACCCTATGAAGTCAGTTCTACAAGACTTGAGTACTAAATAGTAATGAGAAACTGAACTTGACATTGAAAAGGTAACAACCACTCCTCTGTACTAAGAGAAGCACCCCCTCCTGCTTGAACATAGCTCAGACAGATCTAACGAGGCGGTTCTGTCAGCTCCATGTGGGACCCTCCTTACTGAATGTTTTCCTCACCAAAGGAATATCCAATGGTACTTCAGAACTTGCTATTAGCCTCTGTTAATTCAAGGCCTCTCCTCCCAAATCCCAGCTTCCCCTGATTGCCCAATGCTGCAAGCAAAAGGTCAGGCCATCTCTCCAGAGTTGCAGGCCATACAGCAAGGTGCCATCTTTACCAAGCAGTGGTTCTTCCAGGTGGCAAGTAAAAAGTCTCACCTTGTAGTTTGGTGAGAAGCAGTTGTATCACAGACAAAGCTTCTGTTCTTATGGACGTGTAGCTTTTGTTTTCTAAGGGATTTAAAGAAAACAGACAAGAAAACACAAAACCACGTTAAGAACCAAACACACTAACCTAACAAAAAGCAGTCAGCTCTGTGATCTCCAGACCACTTTTGTTAGTGTAGTTCACTGAGCTCTTCTTTGTGCTGTCAGTCTGCAGTGCCCACTTGAACACCAGGTACATTTGAATGGCAGAAAGTCAACAACTGGAGGCTGACAAGTCAGCTAAACCTAGTTCATTGCCTGAGCTACTACACAGAGCTACTGTTCCTTACATATTCCAACAGGGAACAAAATGCTGCCATAGCTGCAGGCTGATGGCAGACAACTTCTGTGCATAACAGAATGTTCTAATGAGTTGTACTGTCTGAGACCATGCAAATATTAACTAGCATTAAGGGAGGGTACATAAACCCCATGCCAGCCATCAAGCACAAGCTTGTCAGACAAAGTTACTTGGTTTCTGAGCTAAAAGCTTACTGAGGTGAGGACACTAATCCTCATTCGATGAAGACTGATACCTGAAAGAAACTTGTCTCCAAAGGGGTCTCTGAATTGGCAACTACCACTAAAGTAGGTGCTGTCATCAGGCACATCAGAAACAAGATCACATGCAGGTATGAGATATGGGGCACTGTTACAGTCACAGGACAAGTGGGAACACTACCAAAGTATGGAAGACTGTCTATCAGTCTGTCATGACTGTCAACCTGACACAAGCAGCACTTATGGATGCCTGGCTCCATAAAGCTTCTAAGCCTTGGAGTTTCATGCACTGGCTGAGGAAATTTGGGGTATTTTTTGGATACTATAATCTTGGATATATAATGCATATGTATCTAAGACGTCTGAATGGTGGTGGAGAAAAGCTCGTGTTTCATTAAATCAGGAACAGCTTGTGTTCTGAGAGGTTGCACGGTCTGCTGTCTGCCTCTCCCTCCCCTTGCAAAGCTTTCTTGCACCAGAGGAATGCACTTCTCTGTGAACTGTCACAGCACTGCAACTTCACAATAATCACACTGCAGTGCAAGGAATGGCTAAATGTTACCTCTGACAACTTCTGCTTATTCCGCATTTCCTCTACCACACAAACCCCCAGACGACAACGGTATTAACAAGCAATTCGTCATCCATCTCAAACCAGGAGAAAACCACTTACCTAAAGAATGGGTGATAGAGGAACAAGTTTCCAACAGTATTTCTGTCAAAGCCACAGGGTCAGAGTGCTCCTCATCGAACAGCATTAGCCTGTCAAATGCAAAAACAGTCAGGCACCCTGCATCACTGGGACAGAAGTCTGCTCAACTTCGCCAAGAATTCAGTGTCATTAAGTTCATTAAACAGTTTCAAGCAAAAAAGAGAAGACAAATCACTGAAGTGAATTGCAGGAAGAAGAATTACCCTTGAAAATAGGCATTCATGGCTTGTAGCACTCCAAGCTGCACTTTCCACGTGCTCAGTTTCAGACGGTCACACATTAACTTACAAAACTCTTGGCGATAGCAACCTACGGGAAAATAAGGACATCAGTGTGTTACAAGCAGAAGGAAACACTTATTGGTCTGTCTCCAAAGTGCTCCTTAACAAGTGTGTTATCAAGCTAATCACTGCATATGACCAACATCATGCAATGAGTGACCCTTAAAATCTTTACATCTACTCACTCATTACAAATGCTGGCAGACAAAACAGCTGCATTATACACTCTGGCATGCTAATAAAAAGCTACCTTTTCCCATCCCTCTCCAGGTATTCCCAATTCTTCCACCTAGTACCAGCTTTGATGCAAACATAAACATGAGCAACAGAGTTAGGCTTCTTTTCATTAGGCAAGCCACCTCACTCATCCTGCATATCTATAAACTTAGAACATTTTTATGAAGTGAATTTAAGACAACAGTAAAGATTTTTCCCAAGGATGAGATATTTTGCAGGAAAGCTGTTGGGGCAGCTTTCTCACTGAAGACCCTTACAAGCTGCCTGCAGTGAGATCCTGCATCTTCTCCTGCACTCTTCGCACTGTGATGTCCAGGTCCTTCCCCTCTGCTTTTCATTTTAAGAGAAAATAGTTTGTTCTGCATGTCATCAGCTGACTTACACTGTGTCTTCGGGCTCCTCGGCCAGGCTTTGCCCAGGGTCTCGAAGGCACAGATCAGGGACTCCATCTGAACCTCCTTCTCCCTCATGTCCTCATCCTCTTCATCATGCTTTGGAAAAGCCGCTCCCATGCTCTCCAGAGAGTTCTGTGGAGGCCACAGGGGAAAGTGTGACCAACAGAAAGATGAGGGCAGGCTAGGCACACAGTGCAGTGCAGCTTAGTCTTCCCCTGCGGTCTGCACACACCAGCCCTCGTGCCCAGCTCTGGCACTGCTGGCAAGGGGGCACAGGGGGCTCTGTGGCCTGGCACCCAAATATGTGCCTGTGCTACACGAGTCCAACCCACAGAGCTGCAAGGCTCTGCTGATACTAAGCCCTCTACACAGCTTCCCAGGAGACTTTTGCTGCCTGTAGAGCACCTAGAAAATAACTTTTCAAGTGGTAACATGGCAATTGTGGACATCCCAGGCAGGACTGTCTAGAGAACAGCTGGGCTAATCCAGAATTTGGGCAGCACAGGCAGAACCAGCCCAGGGCTCACCAACTGTCTGGTATTCAGCCCCACCAAAGACCTGTCTGAGTGTGGGGAATCCCCCACATCATCAGCCCCCCCACCCCAGGCAGAAGCCTGGCATGTAGGCAGCATCACTGGGATTGTCACCACTTGGGTGTTCTGCTTTGAAAGAGAGAAAACTCAAGTTGAAATGTCACCTTCTTTATCATGGGAAAGATGATATCAGCAAGTTCCTGGAAGCGGTCTTCCTTTGTTGCCTGCAGCACCCCAGCTGCACAGCGCAGTGCCACCATCTTATACTTCAGGTTTTCTTTACGACATTCTTTCAGGAGAGCCTGAACAACATCTGTAATGGTGGGCTGACCAGGCACTGACTTCTGCAGCTCTGTACTGAAATGCAAGGCACACGGACACTATCATGTTAATCTCTTCCCAAAATCCACTGTTCCCAGAGAGGAATTAATTCCTTTGTCCAGGCACTCAGTTGCCTACCAATAATTGTAACAGAAGTTACACTGGGATGCTCTTTATCACTCCTTGTCTGTTCTCCCTGTTTTCTTTTCTTTTCTCATACTCTTCCAAGGCACTTCCTCCCCTACTACTCTTCTACCTCTTCCTCCTTTTCCCATTTAAGGTCTCTGTGTTCCCGCTTAGTTTCTGCTTTCCTCTTAGCAATTGTGGCCTCTCAACATCCTCCTCTTCCTCTCTAAATCAACCATTTACTTTTCCGGGTCTCTCTGAGGCATCACTTGCTCTTCACGTGCTGATAGGAGATCAGGATGGTGATGATGAACTTGCTAGAATCTCCTTAGTACCCTATATGCAATAACACTGTAGAAAAACCTCCCTTTTGAGATCTCAGATCCACCTCATTCAAGCTGCTTACCTGCATGCAGAAACGACACTGGCAATGGCCTTTAACAGCTCCTCCTGCAATGATGAAAGAGACATCACTGAGAAGTGTCACATAGCCAAAATGCAGAGTCCGACTGCACAGAGCAAACCCTTGTGTTATTCTGCAAGGGTCAGTGAGGAAACACGCCTGTGACATCAGTTTGGAGAGGCAATGTCTGTCTACCTCCTACCATACCTCCTGCAGAGGACAGCTTTCGATCTGCATGGAACTGGCAGCAGAAAAGGGCCTTGCAGCATGTGAGCACATGCTAGTGGTCCCTCTAGGCTAGGAATGGTGCAGTGGAATTAGTCAAAGTGGGAACCCAACTCCTAAGGCAGTCTGAATTTCACCTACCTATCTTCCCAGTCATTTCTGTATCTGCTAAATGTAGGATAAAAGGCAGACTCTCTGCATCAGCATTCTTATCACATTGCTCAGCAGCAGAGAACATTGCATTTCCTGGCTCAAGGGCTGCACACTGCTGTGCTCACACTAAACCATAAGGTGACAATTCCCTCTTTACCTTCCCAGTCCAGGTTCTTCCCGGCAGGCCTTGCAGCAGTACAGAGAGCACCATTCCCAGATGTGGTGGTACAAGGGAGCCTGTCTGTTTGGCAATTGATGCCATGGCAGCGGCTCCCTGAGCTTTCATCTTCCAGGACTGCGACTGCAGAGCCTTCTGGGTGATGGATATCAACTCCTGCAAATACAGTCTGATCCCACCCTGAGTACCTGCATGTCAAATGGAGAAAAACTAATTTTGTACAAAACAAACAAACAGACTTCTACTAAATCTTACTAAAAAAAACCAAACCAAAAACAACACAAAAAAAAAACCAAAAAAAACCAAAAAAACAAAAACCCACAAGCAAACAAGCTCAGCCCTACTCTGAAAAAAACAAAAAACAACCAGTTACAGATTTCTTGGGGTTTTTGCATATGAGACACATCAGAAGAAAGGTTTACTTCATGCAAAAGTGTGAAGAATTCCTCTCAACCTGGTTGAAGATGAGTTCTTTTCTAGAGGTTCCAAATAAAGTCTTTGTTGTATATTTAGACACAGAACTCATTTCAGTCCTTCCATATAGCAGACACTAGACATTGTGTTAACGTGTTTCCAAGGAATACAATGTCTTTTTTTTTACTTCCGAGAACAGGTCACTAGAAAACCTTTTACAGCTCCTTTCTCAGACTCCAGAAAAATTATCTGGTAACTGAGGCACCAGATCTGAAATCTAGAAGTCTCAGCAAAACAATATTACAATGGATCCAGATCTACCCCTGTAGAAAGAAATGCACTTCTATAGCACAGATTCACTCATTAAAGCTAAAACCACAGATATTTCCAACAAGAGAGAAAGGCCAAAGCCCCTGTAACTTTGAAGTGTGCAGCAGCCCCTAAACGCTGGCATCAAAATTTCCAAAGATGCCTAGTTACCTGTACTGTCAGGGCCATATTACAGTGGCATTCAATGTATTACAATTTTGAAATACATCAACTGTGCCTGTCCATCCTTGTGATTAATGCCCCTCTAATTATTTTGAATAGCCAGAGAAGGTAATCTCCATACAAGAAATCTAGAGCAAGGCAGAAAATGGGAACAAGCTTCCCAAATCTCTTACCATGAGAACTCTGTATTTTCAAAACCGAATTTCAGAAAGCATGCTATTTCTTGTCCCATGATTCCCAGAAAGCTTCACTATCCTTAACATTACATACCTGGTACGTTTTCCTGCCAAACTTCAGTCCACAGAGTAGAACTCTCTTTCTCTCCTTTCTCTTCTTCAGGAACTTCATGCATTCCAAGAAAAGCCAATGGCAGCACCTGCTTGGCATGGTTCTTCAGTACATCTGGGCTGTAGCGTCCCACAGCATGCACAGTTAAAGCACAGCCTGCTCTGTAAACTGGCTCTGAAAGAGCAAAACAAGCACAATGTGACTGGGAAGCAGGATTATCCTTTTAACTGCTTGGTTTGTCTCTTGGAAAGCAGAGTAATGCACAGTATTGTGTAACACTGTATAGGAATTATTCAGCCAGTGAAACCAAGCATCACAATATAGAAATGTTTCTTTACCAGCTTTTGCTATCACCAGGAACTTTTTCTGCACTGTAAGTGAATACCCCAAAAGCAACATACCTTCTTTCTCCATGTACCAGCTGCTAAGCTTGTGTAGCAGCTTCTCAGTGCTACTGTCCCGGGAAGTCTGTAACAAGGAAGAGGCTTGAATTATTCAAATGCTTCAAAGAAGACCACCAATGAAGAAGCAAAATAGAACTTAAAGCCCAACTCACCCTGACTAGATGTCCCATAGCAAAGGCAAAAGACTTCTGTACCACACTGTTGCGATCAGTCAGGCCACTAAGTAAAGCACTCATAAGTTTGCCTGTTGGAAGAGACTTTACTTTAAAAGCATCATGTTTTACTGCTATGGCAAGAATTACAATAGCGTGCATTTCATTAGACTGCCTGAATTTATGCATTTTTCCTCACTGCATGTACGTGGGGTTGTAAGTTTCTAAGTCCTTATGTTTAAACTAGTGCTAGTGTTTTGCACACCTTGACTGATAATGTTCTTATATGCAAGCACTCCAATTGATCATGTTTTCAGTTTCATTTCTACTTTGTAACAGAAAGGTGACGTTCTTTCTACTATCAGAAAAGAGACCCAATGAAACAAAGTTGCTGTTCACGGTCCACCCATAGCTCAAATTGAAGGAACAAGTGCACATTGACTGCACTGCACTAACACAGGCATTGTTAGATTGCTGCAAGAAAGTAAAGAAATATTTTTGCCTATTCCTGCTCAGTGCTAGTGAATTCCCTCAACTCCTTCTACCTCTTCCAATTTGGTGAGGTACTGAACCTACTCCAAGCATGCCAACCTCAAACAAAAACAGTAACTTCAAACAGGTCCCTGATAAAAATACTCATGTAAAGATCATTCTTATGCTAAAGAAGGAACACCACTGCAACAAAAAGCACCTTTAAAACCTGATACTAAGAGAAAAACCTTACCTGAATAAGGTGTTAAGTCTTGAGGGCACTGTGTGGTTAATGACACAATTACACTGGCACAGCCCCCCTGTAAGATTGCAAGAGAAAACAAAGGTCAGATAAAACAATATTTGCAGCTGGTTATTATTGTTAATACTTGTTAATACTTGCTGTGGAGCTACCTTCACTTCAACTTGAAAGACATGATCTACACCCACTCACCTCTATTCTCATAATCCAAGAGCAATAAAAGTAAAAGCAGTAGAAGTTTGCAAAACATGAATGACAAGAATTGAAATAGGAAGTGGAAAAGGACCCACACTCGGAATAGATGATCCTAGAAGATTTGCAGCAACAAGGACAACCTTCTGTACTAATGTGCCACAGAGCACAACAGCCATGTAGCCTAGAGGAGGCCAGGGCAGCACACATTCAGAAGAGTGATGTTGTGGAGTGGGACTCAGATGTCAAATGACTCCAATATGTATGAACCCAAGATGTTGCTTTAAAAGACAGTCAAAGGAACCATATTTACATTGACACTGCTCTATATTCCCTTCTTCATTTCCGAAAGAATTATTAAAACCACAGACGTACCTTTGTGCCAAGGCCAACTCCACTTTTGATCAGTTCACACAGCCGAGGGACCAACTCACTGAGAACAGACACATCCAAATATTGCAAGCTCTAGAGAAAGGCAAGAGACAGAGGGAGAGAAAGAAAGAAAAAAAGAAAGAAATAAACGGGTAATGACTTAAGGTTGGTGTATTTCTAGCAGTGGCTGCCTCAGCAGTGCTGGCTGGTCCTCAGCTGAATCACAGGGGTTTGCCGCATGATGAGAAAAAGCCAACATGAAGTGGATTCTAACACGTACAGATTCTTCTGTCCCACTTCTCTTCTGAGCTGACCTTGCTAAAACTAGCATTTGCTGGAACTGATGTGCTCCTGCACTTCAATTCTTCAGGAAGCCTGAAACTAACAGGCTTCTTGTGAGAATGAGATGCAAAGTCATCTGTATCTCAGGACAAAACCCAACATTTCCCCAACTCTCTGAAACCAGAAAGCAGTAACATATCCAAACTAGACGATGACATGAAACCAGTCAAGATAGTTTTTAAACAGGTCAAGACAAACAAGTGTCATAAATGACATAAAGGTACAAAAGGGATGTGATTAGTATAATTTTTAATCTGCTATACCTAAAATACCACTGGACAAAACAGAAAGCCTCATGTTACTAGCACTCTGTGTAACATACTGTCTGCAGAAGGGAGATCCATTCTCACGCAAATTCAAAGATCATATACTAAATGAAGGTAACTGAACTTCCAAAGTCAGATCAACTGTTACTTCCCCCTCCATCACTGGTATGGTGAAGGAAATCATTCACATAATCTCCCAGCCAGCCTCAGAACATAGAGGAGGCTGCTCATAAGCCAGGACATCTTCACAATACTCCAGGGAAATCATTACTATCTCTCCTCTACCCTACAAAATCCCAGTCAATGATCAGGGCACACAGCTGTTCCCCCAGGGCTGGCAGGGTAGGGCATGGTCTGGAGGAGGGATGGCAGCAGCTGCTGTCGCCTGCAGGGTTGCAGCAAGTACACTTTTACATGGAGCCTTTCAGTCCAACTGCTTTACACTCTATTAATAGAGACCACTTCACCTGACACCAAAACTCAACTCCACACACTGTTATGTACACGAGGGCTTGCTGTTGCTGTTTTTCTGTAAGTTGAAGAAACAATAAATTGCTTTGGTGGCTACAACTCCCCCAAAATTGGCTCAACCCTCACATTCTCTACCCATCCACATGCCCCTGGCTGTGTGCAATGCCTGAGCAGAAGAGAGGGGCCTTTTTCAGGGAAGGAACAGGTTCCTACAGAGGACAGGGAGTTCTGCCAGGACAGATCGTACAGCACAGCATCTGGGCATCAGCAATCCCTCCAGCAGCAGGAAACTGGTGCCAAACACCACTTGATGACAGCGTTATCAGCATTTTATATAAATACATGTTTCCACCATAAAAGTACGGGCAAGGCCCAGATAGGAATACCTAAGGCACCAGAAGGCAATACTTGAACAGCATTTATGCCTTACCAACAATGACTATAATCAATTGAAGGCCCAGACGAGAAGTTGGTTTTGGAGTTGTGGGCCACAGAAGAGGAGAAAGGCTAGTTAACATAACCCAGAACCAGCTGAGCCCCCACCCAAAGAAAAGCACTTGAAGGACGCCCTCTTCATCAAAGCAGGCAGGTCTTCAGATGCAGAAGCAATCTAAGTGACTCCAAATGGAGCCAAAGTTATTCACAACTCATCTGAGGGGCAAGCACTGAAGGCATGATGAGAAGTCTGTACATGAAAAAGGAAGTGGACAAACAGCCACATGGAGATGTGATTAGAAAATTAACCCTGAAGACATATTCTGTAAAGTTTCCATTTTAATTCATATTCTTCTACAACATACCTTACACTGGAACCCTTCTGAAATCAATACTTACCATGTTAATGGTTTCCATCATAGGAGATGACTTGACAGCACTAAGTCTGGCACTATCCATTGCAGTCTTAAAACAAACAAACAAACAAACAAAACCCAGGAAAAATCACCAAACAAATCCAAGTAAACAACATGAAAACAGTAGAAAGGGCAACATCCCCTGTAACTCACTACCTTATACTTAAATCTACTTCAGATGCATGGAGAAAGTCATTATGCCTACAGACTATGAATATTTCCCTTTCAGAGGAAAACAGATGTTCTAGGGGGAGGAGAGAGGAAGGGAAAACAAAGGCGGTGGGGGGGGGCGGGGCACTCGGGCTGGGAAGAGATAAAATCTCACACTGAACTGTTCACATTGTTCACTCCCTTTTCACTTGCAAAGGACTAATCTAATTGACCCCGTTCCCTCCCACAACAAAATTAGCTGAATTTGTTTCTAGTCAATCGGTTTCAATCACTTTCCAAAGAAGACTGTGATTGATTAATATGTTTTTTTAACAATAAAAGAACATGGTGCTGACAACATTCACCTCCAGCCCCTAGTACTATGGCACACCTTCCAATTTAAGTGATATGAAGTCCTGAAGTTAATCCCTTGAGAAAAACAGCAGTGACATTTAAAAACATTTTAGATTACTAAGACTGCTCTTCACTTTTGGAAACACACAGTGGTCTAGAGAATTAAAATAAATCCAATCATTCAAAAAAACTCCCACATTCATCCAGCCATATTCTGTGACCAAACTTTTTAGTAACTTATTAGCTATTTCTCTTTGCTTTTTGGACACCTCTCTAACAAATCTACTATTTTTCCATTCACTGAATGAAGACTAGATCTTTGTTATCTCTGCTGTGTTGATAACTTCCCCACTGTAGCTGCACTTACTTTCTCTTGATCTGTTGCAGAAAGGCTCAAATAATTGAGGACCTGGGGCTCCAGCACACTCAAAGATTCCAACAGGGCTGGGATAAGTTTTGGCGCATGAGGTTTCAGCATAGACCCAGCACTTTTACTGATCTTCACCAGAGTGTTAATGCTGAAGAATATTGAAGGGAAGGTCAACAGATACACACAGATTGATCTGAAAAGCCTCTCTGATCTACTGCAATCCAGACATACCAATATAAATTTTCCTTTAAACAAAACTAAAATTTTTGCTTAAACAAAGTGATTCCCTAGCCCTGAGCTTCCAAGGGGTGTTACATATATTTTGGCCAGAGATTGCTTACTTTGGCCCTGGAATCACAAAGGGAGTGGGCAAAGAGATAGTACTGCAGACAGATGTGGGAAAAAATACGATGTTTTAAACAAGCATTGGGCAAAGTCACCATGAGACATCCATCATCTCTGCTCAAGAAAAGACAAGTTACAATTATCTATTCAAACCCTACTAGTCAGTTTCAGACTGATCACATCTCTCATGCTGCATTTTAACAAAGGGTTTTCATATCTTAAAAAGGAATGAAAAATGTTCAAGAAATATTCTCTTGTTAGAAGCCTTCTAGCCTTCCTAATAATTATTTTTGTGAAGACCAGCTAGCTACCCCCCAACTCTGAATTTTCCAGATTTTCTGTCCCTCAGTCAAAGGAAAGAATAAACAAGGTTATAAATTGACAAACTTATTAAGTCCCTACACATTAAGGGACATTGAACTGTGGCACGATATAAAATGTATTTAAACAATGTGACCAAATGCAGTCACATCTGAGATGTGAACTGTCAATATTCACAAGCACTTGTGAAATCAAAACATGGCTGTTTGAAGAACCATGGGACTTTTTGTTTGCAACCAGTCCAGATATGCCAGTCCCAAAGGACAGCCTTAGCATGACACACTGCTTCTGGATTAGCCTGTCATTTGTAGGAAGAAAATGAAGAAAAGAATTTCCTGCTGGGAACTGAATCCGGGCATTTCCAGAGGGGCCACATACTCCCACTCCCAAAAGACAGGAAGAATCCTCAGGGCTGCTGTTTAAAGTCTGTGAAAAAAGAACTCAGCAGGAAAGCTCTTTTGGGGAGTAACATGTCACTTCAAACACAAAGAACATTCTGTAACTCAGGTGAATAAGCTTGGTATCATCAGGACAAGCCATGACCCAACCCCCAGAGAACTTACACAGTGCAAAACTAACCTGAGAGATCGGACTTCAGCAACTGTGCTTACTATTCCTTTGTCTAGCAGGCAAGGGAGCAACACAGCTATCGTCTTCTGACCTGCCGCTCCTTTAGAGGGGTCACACATTTTCACACAGACCTGGGGACAGGTGAGAATCAGAGCTGCAAACATGTACAAACCTCCCCTCAGATTATACTAAAGCACCTCCTTCTTCAGACAGAAGAAGCCAACAGCAACTAGACAAACTGCTCATAGCCAAGCCCACGCTCTGTAACAACTTTATCTTCTCTCCACAAGGTAGTCAAGCCCTAAGAGGCATCCCTAAAAGGGCTTTCAACTACAGCCCACTTCCAGAAAAGGCAAATTCAGAGCCTAGCAGGCCTTGACCTGAATGTGGATGAACACATGAACCAAATGCCCTCTCAGTTGAAGGACAGCCTGTATCAGCCACAACCATGCCACAGAGCAGGGCAGCAAGTCCCAGACGAGAACAGATTCCGCAATTGCAACGTTTCACAACATTTTGGGACCAGATCCTCACTTGCAACATTAAAATGTCATGCACTATGAAGACTGTGATTTCAAATACAGCACCTTAGATCCACTGCCACCAATGTGACTTTTTTAGAGGATTATCAAACAAAGTATCAAGTGATATATGCGTAGTACACCCAAAAAACCATGTCAGTAACAGCATCACAGAGAAGTCCATACACAATTTTTCTGTTTCATACCAGTGATGTATCACCAGGCTTGGTCAGCTAGATCAGTCAGTCTTGGTAAACTGTTGAATTAAGCTTACTTAAATCCCACCTCCAAGTAAGGAAAAAACTACATCAGAGGCAAAACCCACAGTTTATTATATCCTTCCTTTGCTTGTATAGACCTTAACATCACATTACCCTCAATCAGCAGGACTTCACTAGCATCAATAAAAGTACAGGGGAGTATGTGGTGATGCAAATTATGGTTGCTTTCTAGGAGGCTGTTCAGTCTTTCACAGCTGGCTCTTACACTAGAGATCCTCTGAAGACAATAGTCTATAGTAAATATAGTCCATGGTCACTCCTGACATAAAAATCATACATGTCTTGTCTACATGTGCATATGACAAAACGGTAGAGTTTTACCTTGCTTAAAGTTTTTAGGGCTAGTTCTGCCGCCTTTCGCACAGTCTCCTAAAAATGAAGTCAACAATAATTTCTGTTATTTTTATTCTTCCAGAATGATTAATATGAATTGATAAGCATTAACACTAGAACAGACAAGGCTATCTTCATGTCTAATACTTAATATAAAGTAGCAATATCTTTAGAAGAAAGTATTAGAACATTGTTAAAAAGAAATTCTGGCTTTGGTCCATCTGAGTATCCAGTACAATCAATATACTGACAGAGCCGAAACCTGGAAGGACCTGAAGACTCTGACCTCAAACACCCAAGTTCAGCACACCACATATTACCATAAATCAGTTCAACATACTAGCAGCCCATAATAAATGTTTCTATACTCAAAAGTTAAGCAACTATTCAGTAATTCTTTTACATTCAAGGAAAAATCTCATATCATCTAGAATAAGCACAGCAGGAACAAAACCCAACACTTCAAGCATAAAGAGAATTTCCAATGTGGCATGGAAATTTTACTTTCAAGGAGGATGAATTTGTAGTGTGCTTAATACTCGAAGCTCCCATTGGCTTCAAACTGACTTGTAAGAGAATCTCTCTTCAAATACCTCAGAGCTTGATCACTGTACTGTTTGCTGAAGATTCCTATTCAGTTCTCAGTTCCATTACCTTAATGTCATCTTGCACTCTGAACAGGACCTCCCAAATCTCTGGAAGTTTGTCTATGATGTCATCCAAAGGTCTTCCTCTCAGTAAGTCATTTAGTGCCAGACAACTGCAAACAGAGAATTTTATTTCTTTCACACAGTGTTCTTACTTGATATAGGTGTATATATAAAGATATGCTTATAACTATAAATAAATAGTTTAGAAAAATGAGAACTGTTTCACACTCCTTACTTTCCTCAAACACAAAATCTACTCTGTCACAAGAATGTCTCCTTTAGCAGAGAAAAAAATGCTCAGTCGTTCAAGTAAAACCTGAAACAGGTGACAGGAGGTAAAAAAAGCTGCTGTGGCGAAAACTGCTACTGCAAACACTCCAGTGACAAAAGTGCTTGTCTTCTTTTCTTTAAGCATACGATAAGAATAAACCAAAATAGTATAAAGTATGGAACTGAAATTAAAATGGAGGTTTTCAATACAGCATAGTTACAAACCATTAAAAACAAAAAGCAGCTCATTAAAAATGGCATCCTGCTGCCAAGTACACAATTGTCAGATTGACAAGGTTTTCTAAGAGAAAGCATTGTTTTAGATTCAAGGATAGGCAAAAACTAGTAACCAGAAGAATCATTCTTCAGAAAATGTTGTTTAGTATAAAGCTACATGCAATAAAGAATTTCAGACAAATAGCTTCAAGGTTGTATCATACTTCCAAGGGCAGGAAGTATGATAAGGGGCATACTACAAGGCTGGGCTCCATCCTGATGAAAGGATATGTCCTCTTTTCCCCCTCAGCTTCTTCAGGTTAACAAGTTTATGATGAGCAAGAGAAAAGAACAAAGTTCAAAAACAAATCTAATACTTTTCCTAGTAATACCTGGATTCTCTAATCCTCCAAAGACTGCTGGTTAGGTTACTGATCAAATCCTCAAGAATTTCCTTCATGTACTTATCAACCTATAATTATAAAAAAGAAAAATCATGAAACAAGCACAGCTATGCATCGTTGTCCAGTACTCCAGTAAAAAGAGAGTCCTTTTGGACAATACAACCTGCTTTTAGCCACATCAGATGAACTAATGCTTGCCAGTGCTGTGAAAACTTTCTCTGACTGTGCTTTAGACATGCCTTTCTCTGCACTGCTCAAGTGCTTAACATTGTAAAAGATGCAACAAGAAAAGCCCCCTAAGGCTTTTATCAGCTGAACTGTTAAAATGCAACACTAAGCATGTGTTTACTCAAGAAGCAGTTGTGATTTCATCAGGGATCAGAGTGAATGACTTCACACTAAGACCAGCTTTCCTAGAAGAAAAAAATGCAAACCAAATTTCAAGCCTTGCAGAACCAGAGCAAGGGCATCTTATGAAAACCACTTATTCCTGAAATAAACCTCGGAGGAGTTCTCCTCACACTGATGGAATAGCCCCCAACCATGGGCTTCCTCCCACTTACAAACTGAGGATCTATATTTAGATGTTCTTCCTTTAGGAAGGCATCTCGGGCCATAAGGATTCCTGACAAGCTTCTCATAAGCAGTATCAAAGCAACATCAAAGTGGAAGGACCTCATTTTAAGTATATAATAAATTTTAATGCTGGCTGCACAAACAAGTTCTGCAATATCCTTTCACATATGAGAGACATAGTAAAACCTCTGTGCAAGCTCCAAGCTCATCTATTCAAGCATCTCATTTCCAGTGCAATACCTCACCCCTTTCTACACTGCCCTATCATTCACAAAATGCATCTGTCCCATGAGGGTCTCCAATACACTGCAGGCTGGCAGCAAAGCCCCTCGACACGCTTTGCTGGTCACTCACCATCGACTTGTCAGTGACCAGTGCATTCCAAATGCTGGTCATTGCCTGTCGAATGCCCAGGTTGGGGTCAAACTGGTAACGGTAGAGCCGGGGAAGAAGCTGGGGCAAAAATGGAGCCAGCTGCTCTCCAGCCTTGGCAGCTATCACATTGAAACCGAAAGCTGCTCCCTGAAATGACAACAAAATAGTATTTGCTGAAACATTGTTCACTCACTCAGTTATTGCTCATGGTCACACCACAGTCAGAGGCAAAGTTGACTGACATGGTTCAGATTTAGACCAAACCAAAAGGCCTAGAATGGTACTAGAATTAGCCCACCCTCACTGCTACAGTACCACAGTGATCTCAAATATACAATCACACTCAGCAGACAATATACTACTTCAAAACTTTTTTCCAGCCATTATTTCAAGATCCTGATAGACCTCATTTGCAGAAGTAATACTGGTGAATTAAAACTATGAAGATTTAAATACGTTCTTCCAGAAGAGATTTTTCCTTGGCAAAACTGGTGAGGGTGGGCCACTACTTCCTTACAACTCTGCTGATTTACAAGAATTAAAATAATTTAGGAACTGAAAAACTAAAAACAAACTAACTCCACCTTATTTCTAAAACCTGAAATTTCTGGGGATTATATTTTGCATCTGTCCATATTTACTTTAAACTTAAGTGTTCTTCTATGGCCATTTCTTTCTCCAACACTGTCAGTTCCACTGTCACTTCTAATATAGTGGAAATGATGCTTGCCTGTGAAGTCCCATGGGATTTTGGCAGGATAGCCCAGGAAGAAATGACTCAACAAAGGCAGTGCAGTGACTGCCTCTAATGACTGCATGTTTTCTGATTTTCAGTGTCAAAAGCTGCCACTTACAACCCCACACTAGGGACTTCACAGGACAGGATGTGTTGTTTGGGTTAATCTAGAAAACAGCAATAAAGACACATTTTCAACTAGGAGCACTGCCATGAAAAGCAAGAAGTTGCAGAAAGTGTAAGGAAAAGCAAGGCGCCACTTCAAAGGCCTTGAACAGCATGCTCTACTTAGCTCTTGTGGGGGGATTTAGAGCACAGATTTCTAGATGTCCCCTTCAACTTAAAAGATTCTGCAAATTCTTCATATGTCAAAGCTCAACCCACACCTTCGGAATGGATTTTCTTGATTCATTCTGGCTGGAGAAATTCCACAAGGATCAGGAACCTAACTATGTTCCTGTGCTTTTGAAGTCACAGTGCTGAGGGAGGTCTTGAGATACGTGCTGAATTGTTAAACTCTGGATGAGAGTTAAAGCTGGAACTTGTTTTTTGCACTAAGTGGAGCTGTCAAGACTCAAAACAAGTTCTTCCATGCTTCTGTAAAGCCAGTGAAGAATCCCCACATCAAAGCTCTGAATAGTACACCTAAATCTTCAAACTTATGATGCTCATTTTTTTCACCTGGAAGTGGATCCAATAGTATTTTAGATCCAATAGTATTTTGGCTCTGCTAAAGCTTTAAAATACCAAAACTTGAGAGTTAAAAAGGGATACTTTTGACAACAGTGCTTTTTAACAACTTGCGGATTACTTTTTGCTCTGCCTCCTGAGATAACAAGGATCACTTTCCTTGGCATCCAAAACTTCATCCAGTTTTCAAAACAGTATCACGGTTTGAACACATTTAAGACTGTCTTTCTAAGCACACTCAAAAAAAATAAAAGTATGTCAGTTGATTCAGAAGGGAGTGTAGGATTATGTGAACACTCTGATACCAAAGTATTGTTGTAAGAATTTCAAATAATCGTGAATTTTTTTCTCAGCCTGCTAAATTTGCCTTGGACTGATACCAAAGCATTAACACCCTCTGCATGCAGCTATTCACAAAACCATATAACCAGGAATAAAGAAATGGATTTTTACTTCCAGAGTTCACAGTGGGAATGAAGTTGTATGAAAGCAGAGCATTACCTTCCGAGAATTCCACATGGCATGATGGTTGGCCAGATTCATGAATTTGTACACCAGATCTGGCTGATTGAGATCACTAGCCAGTGAACAAAGCTCCTTGTAGGTAGAAAGACCTTGACTTTGAAAAGCAGAAGGGAAATCTGTGTTACTACTTCCAGGTAGAAAAATGCTACAACAACACCTAAAGCTATTTTCAAATCACATCCTAAAGCAGGCAGAGAAAGTGGAGTAGCACAGAAATAGTTACGGTAACTTAGACAAAAAGGAACAAAAGGTCAGGAAGGAGATTTTTTAGGGAATTCTGTTTCAGCACTGACTATGTCTCTGTCAGAGACTATCAGTAAACTTACCCATCTGGGGTTTTACTCAGACCTCCCTGAAATACCACAGTTTCTCCAGTCATCTCATGTTTGGCTCTGACAGAAAAGAGGTCCAGTATTAGTGTTACCAAACTCTACTGCTGAGTATGCTGCACACTACAGAATAGGTAATTTTGCTTTATTAACTCAGGAACTTCACATTTTTTTTCAGTTCCAATCCCACAAAAAACATATAGGTGTGCAAAGCTACACACACTGCAAAAAATGTCATTAAACTGTATCACATGTAATGTTAAGGATACAAGTGAGAGTTTCGCTGTGCAAAGGCAGAAGGTCAAAATACTGAATGATGACTTTTTTTATTCTGTCCAGATATAAGCCATATAATGGGAAGCAAATCTCTACTTCAAAACGAAAAAATACCATTTCCATTCATCTTATTTCTTCCTGCTTATCACCACTGAGTCCCTACACTCCAAGCCTAGGTATTATCATCCAGTGGCCAAACCTACAACAGGTTAGACAGGAGAAGTCTATTAAAGAGCATTTCCAATACTAACCAACATGATGTCTAGCCAAGAGTCTTGTAAGACCAGCATTTTTCATATTAAAGCTGAGAAGTGACCATTAACAACACTCCTTAGGAAAAGATGCTTTTAAGAACACACAAGTCACCACTTCTGCAACACTCACAATGTGCAGAGCTGCTGCAAGTGGCCATTGTTCTTCGC
>WEIU01016029.1:57185-69141 GCA_013389925.1 Aegithalos caudatus | reverse complement strand
TGAGAGGAATCTAGGCAATGACACCACTCCTGATTGTGCTGTGTTGGACTGCAAGTTACAAGTCCACCTAGGTCTTGTTGAAATGTCCATGCATCTAATCAGATTACATTCTTACAGGCTGTAAATTCTATCACAAAATTTGAACTTAAGATTACAGTATCCATGNTGAAGTGTTTGGTTGTTCTATGTCATGTAGCTCCATTGTTCTGATTTTCCCTTTGGCCAAGTACCTTCCTACTGTAAATCCCAAAGCCAACAAGGATCCATGTTGGACCTCCGGGCTCTACAGACAACACCAACAGTGCAAAAAATCTCATTTTTGAAGTAACATTTCACACAAAGCACTGATTTAAAAACACATATGGACAAGCCAGGTCAGAAAGCACCCTGATGAATGCAGAGCTCTAACATACAATAAGACAACAGAGAGTTTGATTTTTAGTGCTCTCTGATGGAGTTCTTTAAGATTAATTCACAAAACGTAAAAGAAATCATCAACACTCACATTCCTAAAGCTACCCTTTGATAACTAGACTTATAAAACCCCTCAAAATACATAGTTTCTACTTAAAAACCGGATATACTCAGACTAATGGGATAAAATGTGCAGTAGAGGACAATTGCTCTACATTTGCATGGCTAAGAATGAGAACACAACTGGCCTATGCTGAAAGCAATGACTCTACAGTTTGGCAGGCCACAAATCGTGAAAGCTAATTAAAATAATTAAATGTCAAGAACCAATTTCTCCAATACTGATTTGGTGCTGGAACTATTTAATGACCATTTTTATTCCTACAATTGAATTCTAACAAGAGGATTTTGTGGAGAAACAAGGCTGAGACTCAAATGTTACCTAATTGAAATTTAAAAAAAAAGGGAAGGGTGCAGGGGCTTAAGCTTGGATTAGTTCATACGTCTTGTTTTTTAACACCAGATATGCTGCACTGGTGCAACTGTGCTGCCAGAATGGGATCCTCAACCTAGCCTGGTGACCAGTGACTGTTCCTTGATGTGGTCTCACTGCAGCAAAGCCAGCAGAAGATGGATCCTTTCCCCATCTCCACTTTAGTTATCCATTCACATTGCAGTACTTACTGAGACACTAGGATAACCAATCCCCTAGCTGTACAAACTGAAGTGGTTTTGTACAGTAGCAGCAAGTCAGAGCTCTATCCGACTCAGATTCACAAAGGCATGGAACACACTGCTTTTTTTTACTTTCACAAGTTCACATGGGTGAGTGGGGCTGAAAGCAGCTGTGAGGAATTGGGAGCCATCCATAATGGCTTCATGACTGCAGGAGCTGTGCCCTACGCAAAACTGAGCAATGACATGGCTTTGGCTCACAGGCAGAGCTTTCACAGATTCAAAATAAATCAAGTTTGTTAACTACAACATAAAGCATTCAGCACTTCTTGTCAGCCTGCTACCTACAATGTAAAACAGTGACCCTTGAAATCCTTTAGAGAGACTGATACAAAACCATTTTGGGGCAACAGAACCTAGAAAAACTACTCCTTTCCCTACTAAGCATTCAAGACACACCAGCATAGAAACCAGACCATTTTGTTTACAGGACTCCTTTGCAAAATGGAGAAAGAAGGATAAGAGGAAGCGAAAGAAGCTGCTGGAGAAGGGAAGGCAGGCAAACCCAGCATGTACAGACACAGCTGTGGAGGGCTGCTGAGCAGTCCATGTGGGGCAACAGGGAAGAAGGCACAGCCCTAACACAGCACAAGATAATGAGGCACTCAAGGACCCAGGAGGCAACTATGGCTCAGGAGGAGATGATTTGAACATTTAACAAGTTTAAAATTTTCTTGATTCTGTGGGTTGCTCAGGAATAAGGAACTGGTAAACAGTTTCAGGCAGGTAGTGTGATCCATTACCACTCAGTGGGATGTAGCTATTTAGCTGGCTAAAACTGGTTAAACACATGATGGTACTGTGCTTGGGACGTGCCTCCACGAAATCCTCCTACTGACTTTTACAGCTTCATGGATTAATTTACTTAAAGATCTGTTGCACTCACCTACAACAAAAATCCCTTCTTACCATCCAGCTGAAAGTCAGTTAGTTAATTTTACACCCAGATTCAGGTTCATACATCCTGGACACATGGCAAGATTACAATATCCTATCCTGACATGAGAGAAAAACAAGAAGTAGACAAAGGAAGGTACTTACATGATTGTCTTTTGTCATCTTGATCAGCTGCTCCAAGGATGCCCTAAGCTCATCTCCAGACATAGTAGATAGTACTACAGAATAAAACAGAGCTGCAAGCTCACGCATTTCCTCTTTGTTGGTGTTCATCAGGTTCTGTGGGAGTTTAACAAAAACAAACAAACCATGAAACATGGAGCAGCTTCTTACCCAGTCTGTTCATAAAGAGCTTCAATATACAAAGACAATTGTCATAGAGATACATAAATAGTTCTTAATTCATAAAGTACTCTTTAAACCAAAAGCATTGTCACTTAGTAAGAAAGAAAGCCTTCAATTCAACAAAGCATTCATTACACACAGCATTTTGGAGAAAGATGACTAGCCACGAGAGAGTCACCCACCAGTTCTGTGTCAAAACATGCAGATCAAATTCTTGGCCAAACTGTCTTCAGCTAAGAGCTTCCAGGTTTTGAATTCGTTCTGTGCTAAAAAAACCCCACACCCTAAACCACTAGTTTCCCTGAGCTGCTAAAGGCTTCCATACCCTTCTTAATAATCAAAGGGAAAAAAGAAAACATTCAAATCCAACCATGACAAAAAAAAAATGTCCAGGAAATCACAGTTCTCAAGGCAAAATTACCCAATTTGTACCTGAGATCTTGTATTGTCTAAATAAGTTATTAAAATTTGAATTTTTGAAGCTTCAGGTAATTTATTATGACAAAATCTTACCTCTCAGCAATTTGATGTATAATGCAACACATTCCCATGAAAAATTCATACCCAAATCTTTGAGTATGACCTTTGGGCCACCACAAATAAACCAAAATGAGCAGGCAAACAAACAAGAAATGGTCTGTCCGAGTCATGAAATGTAATGTTAACTTCAACCTAGAATCAGATGACAAATCTGACTTCTAACAAACCCCTCAACCAGTTTGTTGCACTTGGCAAGCAAAAACACATGGAATATGATTTATAATACTATTTCTGAAACTTTGTACTATCAACAACTACCCCTAGAAGCTTAATTCTGCAAATGGACACTAGGCCAAAGACAAAGAAGAGTTTTCTACAAATGATGAGGAATACTGAAAAGGGGAATGTTTTTAAGTAAACTCCTATGCAGTTCATACCTGCATTTAAATATGAAGTGATAACGTGCATACAGTGAAATGCAGCACAGATATCACCAGGAGAAACTATTAGAACACATTCCAATGTTTTTTAACCTTGACTAGTATTTGTTTCTGCCAGATTGCCCCAGTGAAAGCAGTGACAACCTGTAAGACCTTCAAAAATCCTAGATGTTTAAGGCAAATCATGAAAAAACAAAGAGATACCTGAGAAAAGAATCTAGGGAAAACAGAATTCTGCTTATTCCCAAGCAGATTCCAGGTAAAAGGTTTGGGGATTTTTTTTTGTCTGGGGCCAATAAAAAATAAATTAAAAAAAAACCATCCACAGAAAGGTCTGTAAAACAACTAGGGATGGAATTAATCTCTCATCTTCTAAGAAGTCATTCACATCTTCCCACTGAAATATTGACACTGTCAAAAATGTGCAGAATTTTGTCTTCAGTTTTCTTCTGCAGAGAAAGATGACTATATCAATATGATAGATGACAAGCTAGAACATGTAAGCAAATGAATAAAAACAGTAATACAAAAGAACCAAAAAATATTTTTCTCCATCCTGGCACATTTATCAGGTGTTGACTCTGACTAGAAATACCAGATTTCAAATCAAGTGTGTATTTGGAAATAATACTCTATTTCACCAGATTTTGCTAATGCCAAATTCCATCCACCCCCCCCCTCCAAAAATACATTAAAAAAAAAAAAAAAAAAAAAAAAAAAAGGCTTTCACAATACCTTAATCCAATCTATTTTGTCTACAAATCTGGTGGCTAGTTTTTCTGGATACACTGAAACAACTTCTAGAAGACAATACATGACTGGCAAACCTAAACAATAATTAAAGAACAAGGTTATTAAACAACTTCAGTATTTACAACAATGTAACATTCAGTGATGAAAAGAGGTAAAGAAATATCAGGCATTTCATACATTTATTTGTAATTCACTAGGAATAACAAACAGTACAGAAAAATAGGCTGTAATGTTTCTCAGACATATTAGGGAAACTAATAAAAGCAAACACTCTAGTAGCAATTTGTTCAAAATGCATTCAAATGTTTTAGACTACACTTGTGGCAGATAGGCTATTATCAGAGTGAGGAAGACACAGCACTCACTGGTGAGGAAGCTGTTATATACAACAGCTTCACAGTTTTACACTATTATGTCAACTGATGCTGCAATTTTACAGCCATGCTTTCTCCCACCTACAAAATAGCTCAGAAGAAAACAAGTTTAAACTAAATAGTGTATAGTCTGTGTTTCAACTCTGTGATTGCTGAAGCCAAGCTCAAAGCGCAAGACAACTGACTTCTAGTAAGGGAAGACATTTATTTCTTCAGGATACTGCTGTACACAGCTTCTTACCTCCAACACCAGCTAAGAGCTGCTGAAGAAGGCCAATATATATATGTACAGGGTTGGTTTCTGTACTTTTTGAAGTGGAGGAGGAGGAAGAGAGAGGTATGTGATTGCCAGACATGAGGTTTCTTATGTAACGTCCAATGGCTGGAGCATGATCTTGCATATCTGCCAAGCTCTGTGAAGTTGGCACCACACCAGCACTGTGAGCAAGACACATCCGCAGATAGAGAACTATCTAAGTAGAGAAGATAAAAACACAGGATCCTGAATGCATAAGCAGTTGAAAAACCACGCAGAAGACAAAAGAGCAGAGAATATGCTGTATTCAATGTAACCAAAATGGAACAGCTTTTTTGTTTTATTAAATATAGACAGAAGAGTTAGTATAGAGACAGGAACAAATATAAAATGTAACTAACCTTAGGATCACTTTCTACAATAGGCCTGACAACCTGACATCATCTCTCTAAAGATTAAATCATATGCAGACTTTTGGTTTATCATCAGTTGATGTAATTCCTTGCAGGGAGTTCAGCCATTACCCTATACCAATTTGGTATGTGTACAAATGCAATCTGACACACTGCTAATACAGATCTTGCTTCCCATCTCAGTTTATGTCTACAGGTTCTACAGGTCACTGAAGCCTAGGACTCTATTATAAAAAGTGCCCCAAGGAGCATAATGGGACCTCTACGCAGGACTGCCTGTCTGAGACCTAATCCTACTCCATTAGAGATGCTGCAGAAAGTAATGGGGCAACCTTCTTGTGAACATTCCTCCCAAACCCCCATGAAAATCTTGTTCAGACTGCTGTTTAAGGACAAACAATGGAGAAATCCCACCATCTGCTGCGAAGAATTTTAGAATGTAGAGTGTCTTATGGTACCTGTTAGCTTCTTATGCTGTCCTCTAGATAAATAGTGGTACAAATATCAGGAAGTAAAACCAGACAATTACCTCTCCAAATGTGGCAGGATTAAAAGGCAAAGCTGCAGTTCCAGTCATATATTTAGCTGGAGTTTTCATTCGGTGAGTAGCCTAAACAACAGAATATATTAAAATGGAACATTCAGACACGCAGAGATATTGGAAAGCTCAGTGAAATTTTGCTGATGCAACTGTTTTAATCCTCTAGTTAGCAACTGAAAATATGTAACAGCTCTGTAATAAAAAGGGCACAATGCACTTGGTAATAGGTCAATCTACTTTACATCAATTTGGAAAGAGGAAAACTCTGAATGCAGGAGACGGAATAGCAGGAGAGGCTGAAAGAGTACAACATTCTTTCTGCCTTTAAGGAAACAAAGGAGCACTTTAGAATTTAAAAGTAAAGTACCTCATAAACTTCCAAACTCTGAGCCTCTCCCCTGGCAGGCAGCCAGAAGGCTTTAAAATGGCAGCTCTGCCTGGAGAGGCTGCAGCAGCCAGGCTTCCCCAGTACTGGGAGGTGGGTGCCCTGTGCTGTGCCAGCCAAGTCCAGGGAGCCTCTCAGACTGAGAGAGACCCAGAGAGAATCTCTCTGCCTGCTATGTGGAAGGCTGTAGCAGCAAGTGAGCAACTTGTAAATATTACCTTTGCCAAGCAGGAATATGCCAGCAGAAAAACATCCAAACAAGAGGTTTTAGCTGACACCCACTGCAAATGTTGCACAAAAGCAATATGTATATATTAAACAGACAACATGGACGTAAGTGGTAGGGCTTGATTCAGTCAGGCAGCCTTGTACTTGAGTAAATACAAAAGGCAACTGCACAGAAGAGAACAGACCCTCACTTGCCTTAACACGCTGTGATCTTTTGCAATGATAATTTCAATGACATACATAATTATTGAAGAAAACCTGATTCAGTGAACAGACAGTGACTCCCTTGATGAATGGTTTCCCACCCATACCCAGCAGACTTGGTCCTACTCTTTCAAAAGGAGAAAAGAATCATGCTAAATCATGCAGTCATTTTTCATCTCAGCCAGCTGTGCCAAGCAAGGTATACAAACTCCTCAAACATCTCCAGAAGTCACAGATTATTGATAGAATGTGAAAAACCACATTTTGAGATAACTAAACAAATAATTATACCTCTAGGATTTTTTAATATACCTTCAGGACACATAAAGAAAAACTGAAAAGTGCTCAAGAAAAGTTTTAATTTCCCCCTGATTGATGGACTCTTGCTTTCATCAGCAGTGATTAAACTACATTGATCCATAATTATTTTGTGATATCATAAATGTTAAGGAAAATTTTTAAACTAACTTTGGGGGACAGAATTTAAGAATGTTATCTAAAACTCAATCTTGCTTTCTTAATTTTTTTATATCTACTTAAATAGTCAGGATTCTGGACAAAAAGAAAGTTTTCTCATAGAACTTCAAATATTTCAGAGTATTAGTAGAGTACAACACCATCAGCACATACATTTCACAAGAAATCTCTAAGGTGTAAAAGTTCTGTTGTCACAGGTCTTTTGCAAAATCACATGTGCTTCAACATTACATACCTCTGACATTTCTTTAAAAAGTAGGCTATCACAGGAAAAAATATTGTCAGTGACTCTCCACATCTCCTTTACTGATTATAAGCTTAGTATAGCTACTATAAACAAAAGTGTGTAACAGAATGTATTTTCGCATTTTTCCAGATGAGCTCTCAGTACAAACTGAGTTGTGAGTAAACTGAGCAGCACAATTTACAGTGCATCATTCCACTGAACTTGTGAAAGGCTATTTACATGGCCATTATTCTCCAAATTGCAATGATGATGAAAAATTAAGCCTTTAAGTCCACAAATCAGGCTTCTTCACTTGTCCTAGTATCTCCTTTCCCAGCCTAGGTTGTTTTTTTGGTTTTTTTTTTTTTGTCTATGTATATTATTGTTCCCTGGGCCAAATAAGAAGTAGTCTTCTTGCACTTTCAGGAACCATGTTTGTGGAACATGCTCAATTATAAGGCTTGAAAACTGGATTCCTCATTGCACATATCATCTGCAAAAATTGCAAGAAAGCGAACCATTCCCTTTGTTAGAAGACCTGCCTCGCTACTGAACACTTGGATCTCTTGCAGTTGCTGCCAGCAGAAAGTGATGACAAGTGGTAACTTTAGCAATGAAATACTATATATGTGGTTCTTAGTTTGATTTTCATTAACTTTATTCCTTGGGGCAGCTGTAGGAAACAGACACAGGGAAGACAAGACCACACTTAATCCATGACTGAGGATCATGCATCTATTTGTCATTTACTGTGACAGAAGCACTGTACCTTGTCTTGAATGTAATAGACCATTTCAGGGAAGGAAGGCATCTGCTTCCCAGAACTCTCCTTTTCATTTTTTCCAGAAAATGTTCTCAGTACCCGCTGGGCTTCTCCATGTACCTCCTCTCGCCTTTTGAAAAGATGAGAAACGGGCATTAGTTGCATAGAACAGCCTTTAATGAGCAATAAGATATATTGGGAAGCTGGGGGAGAGAACAGTTTTTAAAAGAGATGTGGGGGTTTTTTTGGAAAAAAAGGGAGAAAAAAAATCTTCCACTACAGCTTTTGATATTTGTTTATTTTAGAGACGGGAAAGAAAAAGGGATAGTACTGAGTGGTCTTTGCAAAACTTTCTGGCTAAGCTCACTTCTGCTCCTTTTCCAACCTTCTAGTGTTCACCATCGGATCCTGGTTCCCACATCTTTGGACTTCCTGTCTGCTACTTCTCCCTATCACTTCTTATAGTCAAGCTTCAGCTGTCACCTACCAGGTTTATCATTTAACAATAGATAACTACCCCTGAAACAGTGCTGACATTGCAATGACAGAGCTGGTTGTTGCAACTGATCTGTTTAGCTTTCCTTGGTTACACAATAGATACTCTCATCAAAAATTTAAAGTTGGAAAAAAAACCCCACAACTTACACTGCAGTAACAGAAAACTGCAAATGAAATGATTACTGTAATTTAACAAGTCACCTACTCCTAGCAGAGAGTGGCAACTCTCAAAATTGCATACTCAACTCTCTGCAAATGCAAGCTAAAAATAGACTGATAGAATTTGCCAGGAAAAAATAAGTTCTAAACACTGTAAAAGTGATTCCAGTTAATGCATTTTTACTTTTGCAACTGCAACTGATCATTCATATGAAGGGCTTTAATGACTGCAGTTCACCTGAAACAAACAAACAAACAAACAATCTAAAGACTGTCACTGAGTACAGTAACAGTTCTCCACAGGAATATCAAGAATGTGAAGTTTGATTTCCAATTACCATATTTAATCTTCTTCAAGTTAGTCATGTGCAAACTTACACATACACAGACACATGTATTCATATTTAATCTAAATATATACCGAAGGAACATACACATGCATGCATATATGCATATATAGATATGTATATGTATATATGAGAAAATAACTTATGAAGGAAAACAACTTACGGGTCTCCTGCAGCTAACAGGAGTAAGTATCTGGAAGGGATATGATCTGGAGGGAACACTGTGCTAGCAAATTTTACAGCCACTTGACGTACTTGAACTTCAGGCTTAAAAAGGAAAAGACACAAACATAGGGTTGATTTTTAAATGACAGCAGTAATGACTTTCACTCATCACTTGTACATCACCAGTCATTTGTTTTGACCTCTGGTACCAACATGACTCAAAAAGTCTAGACATTTTGAGACACTACTCATGCTTACACTTCATATGGCCGGAGATAGGGCAAGGAAAAGTAAACTTCTCATATATACACAAGTGGGGAATTAAAGGTTTACCTAAACACATGCACACCTTGGGGAATCATACTAATTCTTGAAAAACTGAACTGCTCCATCCAGGCAGTTTTGAAATGAAACTGACATAAATCATCTCTAAAGAAAACAGAGCTATGCTTAGGAGCAGCATAGCCAGAGTTGGGAAACATCAGCTTAAGGTGGTCATTCTGTCTGTAAGGTACAGATAGTCTCAAAAAGGTACTGCCTGGAGATTTAGAACCCTTGAGCAAAGCAGTTATCAGCATGAAAATTATCTCTTAAACCAGAAATACATACATCTCCACAGTCAGCCTGAGCAGCCATGCAAACACAGAGTATACAACACTCACTCCTGAAAATCCAGACTTCTGATGTATTCTGAACACAAACAAGGTACTCAAAGTATGAGTAAGTCAAGTCTGGTTTAATCTAGACTAGTGTCTCAAGGCTGAGCTCCTGGAGAGGTACACAGGTGCCTTATGTCAGGTACCACATAGCCTGCTGAAACCCACTTAGCAGTGAATGATCTTTTCTACCAAACCCTCAATGTCCCAAAGCATTTCAGAAGACTGTCCTTAAAGTTTTTACTTCCCAAAATTTTCTAAGGAGAAAACTATGAAAAACATACAATGCAATTGCAATGGATTTGTTTTTTTTGCTAAACAGAACACAAATAGAGAACTGCAGTGTTACCTTCCTTGTGCTCACCAAGCCATGTTAAAAATATTTTATCATAGCATACACACCCTGCCTTCTCCCAGACAGGGCAATACATTTAGTAAGCAAAGGAAGACATGCTCCAGAAGTATCTAACATGAAGTGTCAGCAAACAGGAAGACAATTAATTTCTCTTTTTTCAAGGTATGTGATTTCAATTCCACTGAAAATACCTTTATTAAATAAGAAGCTACAAGAGCTTCCATCAGAGTACGCTGGGCTCCTTCCAAGTTACTATATGCTCCAACCATCATAGATAATGCCTCTTGAATGGCAAGCCTAGTATCAGCATCTTCCTGCAGCAAAAAACCAAGAGTGTTCACTTTACAGTGTGAAGAGTCCAGAACTGAGCATAATCAGAAAAAAACAATAATGATTTCCCAAAGTCCCATCAGCACCCACCTTGCATAAGGCTTCAAAAAACTGCTGTACCAGTGCTATATCCTTGGTAAAGAGCTGAGGCATTCGGCTGAAACAAGATATTTTAATCCATGAAGCTTTTTAAAAAAATTGAAATACTTCACATGTCCTTTGTCTTCCCCTCATTCCAAATTTTAAGTGTCAAACAATTAGAGCCAGTACAGAAAGTTTGCTCTATGTTAGCCATATCCACCATGAAGCAGCATATTCTCCCTACCTTAACACAGTTTGGAAAGTGAGAAATTTTAGGGACAACCACTTAGATCACCAGCACATGACTGAACACATCACTTGCCTAGCATCATGTACTCTGGTCTTTGCTATACATTCCTTAAATTTGTATTTCTGGTAATCCAGAATGTGGAACCATCTTTTAAATTCTGTGCTTAATTCATGAGCTGCCATTAATCACTGCTAGAGAAGCTATCAGCTGAAAACATACTTCTTTTTACATCTCTGGAGATGTCACAAGAATGCTTTTCTCTGCACCGTGCACTCAACTGCAAAATTGGCAGGTGGCATAAAGCTTGCTGCTGATAAATTAACTGATTACCCTGGAAAAGTTATTCAATGTCTAATTGCTTAAATGATGCTTCAGTTACCTGGAGAGCTTTCCAACTGCTGAATATGCCATTGATAGCAGTTTTGAATCCTTGAATAATAGAACAAAACAAAAAATTTAGCAAAACCAGAAATACATATAGGTATATATTTTGTAAATAAATATTTACTTTAAATTCTGTCTTCAGAAAAAGTCAATTTACTTTAAATTGCTCAAGCAGCCTTTCATGAAAAAGAATCCTAAAATCTAAAATATTTCTATCCAAGAATAAAAACATTATATAGGAACAGAGGGAGCACACTTTCATCTAAGAAACAGAGATACTGCAACTTGTGGCAAAATGTAATTCTCTCCTCTGGTCTCAGCTAACTACATTTTAGTTCAAGAGAAACAAATAAGGAGACTCAGTGAGTATGTAAAACAGTAGTAGGGGGACAGAACCGTCCACTAGCTCTGAAAAGCACCTGTAAAAAAAAGGAAGCTGTTTGCACAATACATCCTGTGGATGACCAACACAGCACATATATACACAGGGGTTTACTTCCTCCTTTTTCATTCCCTTCCCAATGGCAGGGTGTCCCAAGCATTCAAATGCCAACTCAGGCCAGAAGGTCACACTCAAAGATCAAATGAAGCAGGAAGAAATTCAAAGTTGCTCTTTCTAAGGTATATGTAGCAACATCATGGGGAACTTGACTTCTGGAATGGCACTGGAAACACCTCGTCAGACCAGCCTGGTATTTGCAGTTCTCTTTGATAATACCCCATGGTAATAACATCCCTGGATAGATAGGATGGAATGTATAACAAGCAGGACTATGCAAATGCTTAACACAATGGGATAA
>WEIU01016029.1:11665-26293 GCA_013389925.1 Aegithalos caudatus | reverse complement strand
AGATGGGATGGTGGCAGGACACTAAAGGTGAAAGAATGTTTCTTCAAAAGTGGATGGGTGAATTACCCTACAAACTTGAAGAGAAAAATAGTAAAATAGGTGTTAATGTAAGGAAATTATTAACTGCTAGGTATCTATATGTGTTCAGTTAGGATGGATTTGTTAGAAAACAGTCTGAAAGTCCAAAGACTGAGTGATGCTGCCAGTTAAAGCAGGTGTTAATTTGGAAGAAGATTGGATAGTGGAGAAAAAAGTGCCCTGATTTCTCATCCGTGCAGTTTTTAACTAAGGATGTTTTGGCCACTGCATGTGGAAGAGCTGTATTTGCCACAAGTGAAGTCTTTTTAGCTCACATTTGTCTCCTTTGGTGGCCAGCAGTTGATTTTCCCTGACAAATCCATGAGAGCTGCACCTCTATGGCAGTATTTATCCAACATAATTTGCAGCTTTGTGTCTTTCTGAAGAGGAAATGGTGTCTTTGTAGGTAATTGCTTTAATGAGTTTTTACCTAGTCACTTGAATGCATTAAAGTTTTCACTGTCTGCTGTGCCAGCTGGTCATGAGTTCACCAATACTTGTAGAAGGTGGTAGAAGAGGATTTTTTTTTAAGCCACCTGGACTCCTGCTCATTCCAGTATTACTGGAAGTGGAGAATAATCATGCTTTATTCTGTTCTTGCGCTAGCTCTGCTTTTGTGTACCACTGCCATATCCTTGCTTGAAACATAGTCATGAATTTTGTAAGCTGAAAAATAACGCTGTTACTGTTTCTCCCCAAAGGCTTGTCTGTTCCTTCACCACTGGAGGTGTCTATTTACATATTGTTCAGTTTTCCACTGTTGTTTTAGGATGGGAAAGACCAGGAGTTAAATACTCAGGTGCATTATATAGAGCTCTACAATATTTCTGCTGTTTCCTAACGATTCTTGAAACCTTTATGATCACTGAGCATTGAGTTTGTGTATTCATGTAGCCAGCTGTAATACATTATTTTTAAAATCTTGTTTGTGCATAGCGGAACTCTAAATTTAATTGGCATTTGAGTCAGACTAAGTCACATGACACTGAGATGGTAAAATTGTGGATGATACTGAGATGTATGCTGGCTGCATCTACATAAACTGCCTTCCAGAATGAAGATGCAGATGCTATTGCATTTTTTTGGCTTTTTTAAAATTTTAAGATTATCGACTTTGCTGATAACTGTCGATTCCATTGCAGTGACACCATTTCTTGACAGAATATAATTGTTTATCTTCTAGTACACTGAATACTGGATGCAGAGATATTTGAGATATTCTCAACTTTGCTGAAAACCTTACTTAGGAACGAAAAGTTCCATAGTATTCCAAAGATGACTGAAAAGGGAGAACAGCTAAAATGAAGAGCTGAACAGCTGTGTTGAACAGTATGTGTGCTGAAAGGGACTCACAGGGTTAGCTTTTTAGAACATTAGTCGTTGTTTAGTGTGTATTTTCTTTTGTTGAATTCATTGAGCATCTACTTCTATACAAAAAATGTTTTGGAGCTTACAGGACGGTAGTTCTGCAAAAACATAAATCATCTTGAGCAGCAGTAGGCTCTTGGGCTGCAGGTGCTCCAACACTTTGTGTTGGTCAGGGTCTGCTTCTGCGCTGTGATCCAGTCTTTTGTAAGAGCAATAAGCTGGAAAATGAGTGAAGTATAAACACTTAAACCCCACTTGAGGCTCAGTTAAGCTGCATCTTTATCCTTATTAAAAACTTCTGTCTTACCAGGTGTATAAACGAGAACAAGAGGAGGAGTTAAAGAAGAAAATGGCTATGGATCCCCGATGGAAGAGATACCGGCGGTGGATGAAAAATGAAGGACCTGGAAGACTGACTTTTATTGATGATTGAAAGTTGCTGAACAAAATGTGTACTATTGCTAAAAATGATTTGCAAAACTTTTCATTACATCATTCAGAGTTTTGTCTGCTGTGGCTTAGCAGTGATCTAAAACTCAGGAACTATTACATCAGGCCGAAGCATAATACAGGTTTACCATTTTTATAAATCACACTTATTAAACAGGCTCAGCCTAATGAATATATGCCATTTACTTGGGGATATCAGTGTGGAATTCATTATTCCAAAAATGTATTTTTTCTAGATACTTCCTCATCAATAAAACCATAACTCTGGTCTTTCTGAAAATGTTTTTACTTCAAACTTTGACACGTTTTCCTCTTTAAAATGAAGGGTTCCTGCAAGTGGAAACTGAAAATGCTTATAAAGGATTCTGAAGCAAGGACCATTTTCTGTTTTCCTCTCTTTCCCCCTACTTTCCAATCTGATTTCTAAGATGCCAAATTGGTTTTGTTTCATGTAAACTATATGGGGATTTTACAAGACTACTGCTATTCCTGCTTCACTTGGAAATGGATTTTATTCTTTGTGGGAATAAATGATGCATGATTGATCTTAATTGTGATGCAAACAAGCCTTAATTCTTTGTTCTACAGTGTAATTCATGAAACAGTACGCTTGGACATTTTTTGGTTTTTCATCTTGTACATTGGATTATACCTGCTTGTTCAGAACAAGTATACCAGTGAATATTAGTCTATTAAATATGACATTCCTTTCACCAAAGTATTCATTAATGGGAAAAATGACCCTTTTGTAAAAACGGGCAATTTTGATGCCTTACGTAAATAAAAGTTTATATATCCATACTTAATTAGTTTTAAATTCTAAATCTTAAGTATTCATTACATTTATCTCTTCTGATCAGAGCTCTGAGTACTTAGAATAAATAATGCATAACAGCAGTCTGTGGTTTGCTCTGTAACAGCACAGGTCAGAGAGTTTTCTGATTTGTGGGTAAAAGGGATTCTGCTACCTTACTCCTCTTCAGTAATTTTGCTGGGAAAGGAAAGACGGGAGCATAATCCTTCTCATATCATCACATCTGTAAAAATGAGTTCCTTAGAAGGAAATTGCTGAAAACAGTGCCTTGTTAGCTGCCTGTGGAGATCAGTTCTGGGAGTGCAAGTTTTGAACTTACTGCTCATGACCTTTTGCACATTTTTGAAGTGTTGTTTCAGTTTTCTGTTTAAGATAACATTCAAAAATATGTGTTGTAGTTTTATGCCCAGCTGGAGATGAAACACCTCTTAGCTGCTTGTTCAACTCCCCTCTCTTTTCCTCTCACCCTGGTAGAAGGGGAATAAGAGTTGAAGTAAAATTCATATGTTGAGATAAGAACAGTTTAATAATTGAAAAGAAAGTAAAATACCATAATAATGGGAAATAATAATAATAAAAAGAAAACAAGTGTTGCGCAATGCAATTGCACACCAACCACTGACCAATGCCAGACTCCCCTTCCTGTACCCAGACCTGCCAATATTCTGGGTAACCCCCCAGTTTATATAGCAGCATTATGATCTTTGGTGTGGAATATTCCTTTGGCCAGTTCAGGTCACTTGTCCCAGCTATGCACACTTCCACTTTGGATTTTTTTGGTGCATCTTCTCACTGCAGAGCATGGGAAAAAGAGGGGGAAAAAAGTCCTTGGCTTCAGATGAGCAAAATTTAGCAAAAACCAAACATGGCTGTTTTACCATCCTCATTCTAAATCCAAAGCAGCACTGTGATGGCTACTGAGAAGAAATCACCCTAGATGTAATCAGGACAATACCCACCACTAATTGCATATCATCTATGTCATGCCAAGTTTTACACTCCCCAATATCCCATCACCTTCCCTATTTATCTATTTTGATAGATAGACAAACCTCATTCTCTTAGGCAATGGAACACTCTGTTAAAGTTCATAAAACAGCCACACGATAATAACAAAAAAAAAAAAAAGTCTGTTGAATTAATTTAGTCCATGGCTTTGGCTTCATTCTTGGTAAGAGTCTTTCAAGCAGAAAAATGGTGTGAGGTGTTGGACTGTTGCATGCTGCATATTTGAGCCAGTTCTGATCCCACTACTGCTGTGCTTGTTCAGTTTTATCAAAATTCATTCTTTGTGAGTGTGATGATCAGAGGGAAGTCAGGCTGAGATCCCCAGAACAGTTGTGGTTAAGATTGATGCTGTGAGGTGCTTTGTGAGGTGGTACACAGCTGTTATTACCACTTCTATACACAGAAGTGGTAACAGACTGTTGCACAGTGACAAACATTATACAGTTTAATTCATTAGCTATTTTTACCTAAAATCAAATCACCTTGAGGCACACACAACTTTTCCATCCTCCAGCATTACCCACCAAGTACACTGGGTCCTTGAGCAAAAGCAATCTGACGGATGTGTTTGCCTTTACGTGGGGCAGGAATAACCCAGACTGTTTTCCCCAGCATATTTTTAGTATGCACTACAGGAAGTTTATCCACTTCTACATTACATAAAAACTTCGGGCAGGGCCAGCCTGGTTGGCAGATCCTCTGGTATCTAACCAGGTGGCCTTTGCTAAATGTGTATCCCAACATTTCAATGTCCCACTGCCCATTGCTCTCAGTGTAGTCTTTAACAGTCCATTACATAAGTCATTTTTTCCAGAGGTAGGTGCACAGTAGGGAATGATACATCCACTCAATGCCATATTCTTTGGCCCAAATGTCTATGAGGATGTTTAGGAAGAGAGTTCTATTGTCTGATTCAGGTCTTTCTGGGGTGCCATGTTGCCACAGGACATGCTTTTCCAGGCCCAGGATGGTGTTCCAGGCAGTAGCATGAGGCACAGGGCTATCTGGTGGCTGCTTCCACCACTGTAAGCACATGGTACTTGACATTACAGATTTGGGGGGATGTGATATGGCCAATCTGCCAGGCCTCCGGTATTTATATCTCAGCCATCATCCTCCATACTAAAGAGGCCTGTTTGGCCTGCTTTATGGCTGCTCATGTTTCACATTCATGAATAACCTGTGAGACAGTGTCCTTGGTTAAGTCCACCTCTCAGTCCCAAGCCCATCTCTATCTTGTATCTCTTCTTGGTGTCCTTGGCGTCCCAAGGTGTCACAGGTGCACCAAGCTAGAAATGATTTACCCTTGAGTTGCCAGTCCAGGACCACCTGAGACTCCTCAGTCCTGGAAGCCTGATCCACCTTCTGCTTCTGATATTCTTCAGTGGCCCAACGCTTGAGCACGTGATGTACTTCACAACCAGGCTCTCTATCCAGTCATCATTGTGGCATCTTGCCACAATGCAGCAGCCTAGATGTGTTTACCCCTACACTGCCAATTATTCTGCTTCCATTCCTGCAACCACCCCCACAGGGCATTTGCAGCCATCTGTGAATCAGTATAAAGCATCAGCCATTTCTCTGATTCAGCAATGTCTAAGGCCAACTGGATGGCTTTCACCTCTGCAAATTGACTTGATTCACCTTCTCCTTCAGCAGTTTCTGTGACTTGTGGGGGACTCCATACACCTGCTTTCCATCTCCAGTCTTCCCCATCAGACAGCAAGGACCCAAATAAAAAAAAGGCGTATTGCTCCTTCCTTTCTGGTAATCTATTACATAGTGGGGCCTCTCCAGCATATATTACCTCTCCTTTTGGTGGCATTCCAAAATCTTTGCCTTCTGGTCAGTCCATGATCACTTCTAAGTTTTCTGGATGATGAGGTTTCCTACCCAAGTTCATGGTGCGACCAGTGTAACCCACTTACTCCATACTGTGTAGAGGAGATGCTCCCTTTCAACATCCAGCCCACCACAGACAACCACTGTACCAGGAGGAGCTGTGTTTCAGTACCAATCCTCTCTAAAGTGGTTTGGAAACCATAAGCTGCCTTGTATTTCCTTTTAATTGGAGTATATTAGGCCTCAGATCCTCTGTATGACCAATTTCCAAAATCTAGGGGTCAACCTCAAGCCTCACCTGGTGCTTTCTGTCAGAGGCTCCAGGAAGAACCATTATTCTCTTCAGCTGCAGTATAAGGCACTTTTTTTACATCTTACCCTATTCACACTGCCCAAGGGATACACCATAAATTATCTCCTGTTTGATTTATTCAAAGGCTTGTTGCTTGCTGCTCAGGGCCCCATTCAAAATCACTCCTGTGTCACTTGCTAGAGGGAGCTTACAATCAGACTAATTTGAAATGTTCATTCTCCAAAATCCCACAGTGCCCAAAAACACTTCTGTTTATTTCTAATTAGTTAGTGGGCACATCACTGTTATCTTATTAATAATGTCCATTGGGATCTGGTGATGTCCATCTTGCCATTTTATTTCTAAAAATTGCATGTCCTGTGCAGGTCCCTTTACCTTACCCTGTTTTGTGGGGAAAAAAAATGGAGTTTAGAAGGATTTGGATTATTTTCTTTCCTTTCTCAAAAACTTCTGCAGTATTTTCCCAAACAAAGGTATCATCAACATATTTCAGATGTGCTGCTTCACCTTGCTCCAGTGCAGTCTGGATCAGTCCATGGCAGATGGTGGGGCTATGTTTTCATCCCTGGTTGCAGGTGGCCTGCCCTCTGCTGCCCTCCTCAAGAGGGATTGAGGAAAATACATCAGCAATGTCATTGGTGGCACCATTGGGCTGCCTTTGACTCCAGCTCACACTGAAGTTCCAACACGTCTAGGACAGCATCACTCAGAGACAGAGTGACTTCATTCAGGCCACGATAGTCTACTGTCAGCCTCCATTCTGCAGCAAACTGCAACTGACCACATGGGGCTGTTAAGGAGTAAGCAGATCCTGCTGATCACTCCTTGGCTCTCCAGTCAGCAAACCACCTTATGTGCAGGAGTTACAGAGCCTTGGCTGGAGCCTCATTACCTCACATGCACCACTGTGGTAGTGACTGGCACCTGCTGTTCTTCAGCCTTCAGCAACCCCACTCTGAGAGATCAGGCAAGGTAGACCACTTTTTAACTTCCTCTGTCTCTGTGAAGTTATACCAAAAGCCCACCAATACCCTCTTGGACTCTTAGATCTCTCAAATATCTCCTGGCACAGTCTATGGAAAGGATGCATGGAGCCTCTGGTCCAGGCACATTAGGGTACTTTTGCCTATAATTCCCAGTCAAACTAATCTTAGCCTCCAACAGAGTTAGCTTTTTGGACTGCCCTGTCACTCCAGAAATACAAACAGATTTTGTCCCTGTGTAGCTTGATGGCATTAGGGTACAATGTGCTATAGTGTCTACCAAAGCCTCCTAATCCTGTGGGGCTGCTGTGCCAGGCCATTGAATCCACACACTCCAGTAAACCCAGTTATCCCTCTCGTCCACCTGGCTAGAGGCAGGGCCCCTCTAATACTGATCTCAAGGTTCCCCACTAACATCTTGTAGAAATGGACTAGGACTTCTCTCCATAGGGTCAATAGTATGACCAGACCTTCCATTCTGCCTGGAAAACTGTCTGCTGGAGGCTGGAGCAGTAATCTCCCTGGGAAAAAAATTTGGATTGCAGTGGTTTTCCCCCTCAGTTCCTGCACATGTGCATCAAGGATCAAGGTGGATTGTTCATCCTTCTTCCTCATATCCTCTCTGTGGTCCTTCTGGTAAAACCACATGCGTGTACCAGTGGTGTGTACTTTCTATATACTCTCTCGAGCAAGATGACACCTGATGTTAGCTGTAGAAATAGGGGCCCTTACAGGTGAGGAGTAGGACATACTCCCTCTGAAATGCTGAAAATCCCAAGTCAGTTTATCTAGCAGTTTATCTGATAGCTTTTCCACAGTGATGGGGGAAGGAACACTGTCTTTGTATTCCTGGACGTGGGAAATCACCCACTGTTGGTTGTGCATCATTTTCCCAACTATCGTTGACAAGAGGTTGGAATGTGCTGTTGGTACACTCTGTATAAATTTCCAACATGAATTCTTGACATAAGACATCATCAGCACCTGGGGGGAGCTGCACGTTGTCCAGGTCAAAATATATAATTTCTCATAAGGCTAATTCCCTCAGGTATTTAATACCTTTCTCTATTGCAGGCAATTGCATAAGATACATGAAATATCTTGTTTATAGGGACACCTTGCCTTCACACTTGGTAAGAGTCATCTCCACAGACAAAGAACTTGTGGGTTTTTTTTTTCCCATTGCTTTTTCAGTCCCTGGGTTCTAAGAAAGTGATCCCAGCTCCCTACCTTCCTTTGTCTCTTAATGCCTCCCTGTTGGCTTTGTGCCCAGCACTCGAGGCACTGGTCTCACTCACCTGGACAATGACTTAAATCTCATATCTCCCACAGCTCACTCAGGGAAAAGGGATCAAGTTGTGGTGGTCTCTTCAGTCTCCTCTTCCATTTCCTATGATGGCCTTGATGATGGCTCTGTAATTCATTATTGTGATGATTTGTCCTCTTTATTCTTCCTGTCCTTCTTGACTGTTTTTGCTAAAGGTTTTTTTCATGTACATTTCTCCTGCTTCTGTTCAAGGGTAACTGACACTGGCACCTGTAGATTCTGTTTCAGTGGTTTCAGTGGCAGTTCCTGCTGCTGGGGCTGGAGCAGCTGCAGTGTCTCACAGTTTCTGGAGCAGCTGCAGGGCCTGTTTTCATCTCATTGCCAGATTCAGAGATCTTCTTCTCCCCCTGAGATAACTGAGCACTGTTGACCATGGCTCAATAAGCCTGGGCCAGGCCACAACTTTTTGCTGTGATTCGGGTCCTCTCTGGGCTGCCAGGGTGACAGCATACTTTTAAAAAGTAGTTTACTAGTTTTCTAGATTCTGTACTTGCTCAGGGGTAAGGTGCAAACACCTTGAAGGTGCCCACTGCCCTACATACTTGCTCAAAAATTCCCACACACCCTGCCACTCCAAACTATTCAGCTGTTCTGGTAACAGCTAGAGTACAGTTAATTTCTTATCAGCAGCTATTATAGTGCTGTGTTTTGGATTTAGAATGAGAATGGTGTTGATAACACAACGATGTTTTTGTTTTTGCTAAATTGTGGTTACGCAAAGGACTTTTCCCCCCCGCCTTTGTCTCATGCTCTGCCAGTGAGGGTATACACCAAAAAAACCAAACTGAGAGGGGAGAATGGCTGGGACTAGTGACCTGAACTGGCCAAAGGGATATTCCACACCAGAGAACATAATGCCTGATATATAAAGTGGGGAGAGTTATCTGGAAGAGCAGCCACTCTGGGTTTGGGAAGGAAGACTCTGATATCAGTCAGCGGGTGGTGAGCAATTGTATAGTAGATCACTTGTTTGTTTTATTTTTATTATCATTATTATTATTCCCATTATTGTATTTTACTTTCTTTTGAATTATTAAACTGTTCTTATCTCCACATACTCTGATCCTTCTCCCCATTGTACTGGGTTGGAGGTGGAGAAGATGGGGTGGAGTTGAGCAAGTTGATGCATTGTGATTAATTTCCATCCAGCCTTAAACCACGATAGTCCTTTTGGCACCTGAGCATGGACCCAAAAGGCTGATATAAAGACACGTCTGACCAAAGTGTGTTAAAATTGCTATAAACATTAATTGTAGTAGTTTAACAGTTGCTGGTTACAATGTGGACTTCTTCACTCACATTTTTGACATTTTGTCCGTATTGTACCAGTAATACTTTACTTGCAGTACTTGTTCTCTGTGGTGTATTTTGTAGGATTGGGACTATGATATAACAGTGTCGCTGGCCAGGACACCAGTCAGGTGTATGTATTCAGCATTGCAGGCACCTCTGTGCTTTGCAAGTTCTTCACTGTGAATGATTACTAAACTTTGTATTTTTCTCAGAGGAACAACCTATGGAGGGGACACCTTCACCTTTTTTTCTCCCTTTCCTTTTTTCCTTCCTTATCCTCCAGGCTGATTATGGTAGTCAAGAATTTGTAAGATTTTGAATATCCTTTGATTACCTTTGAAACACAACTGGTCTTTTTACTAGGAGCCAGCATGTTATTGCAAACTGCTCAAGTCTTCTTTAAGGTCAGATTTAAAAATTGAGAACTTTACCCAAAGATCCGCCCAAAAGCTGGACAGTTTGGAGTGATGGGAAGGAGAGCTGAATTAAAATTTGTATGTTAAGATAAGAACAATTTGATAATTGAAAATAAAGTAAAATAATATAGCAATCATAACAAACAGGGAAAAAAGTAAGTGATGTACAATGCAATTGCTCACCATCTGCTGACTGATGCTAGACTCCCCTCCTCAAACCCAGATTGGTAACCCCCCCCCAGTTTAGGTACTGGGCATGACATTCTATGGTGTGGAATATCCCTTTGGTAAGATCCCTGCTATGCTCCCTCCCAGTGTGGGAGAGGAGGAGAAAAGGAGGGAACAAAAAGTCCTTGGCTTTGGATAAACAGGTCTTAGCAAAAACCAAAACATCAGTATGTTATCAACACCATTATCATCCAAAACACAACACTGTAATAGCTACTGAGAAGTTAACTCTATCCCACCTGAAACCAAAACAGCATGATAGTAATATTATGCTGAATCTCTGTACACAGTAGTAAAATTGAAGATGAACTGCTAGATTGTTTCTTCATCTCTGTTAAATGTAGGGTAGCAATGAACTTAATTAATTTTGCATCAAATTATTAATTAAAATCTAAAAATTGTTAACAAAGGTATGCAGAAAAGCTGTGCTTGCTTTCATGAAGTAATCTTAGGGACATTTCAAAGATGCTTATGAAGTGAGAGACCACAGCTTTGGTGTATTGCTGCTTCATCCCCCAAAACACAGTCAGTCTCCTGCAAAAGTGGAAGAGGGAAGAATAAGTTGCTGTGGTAGAAACAGAGAGTGAAACTTAGCACAAATATAGTGGTGCTGATTATTAGAAAAGACAGGTATATCTGGAAATGTATAAGGCAATTCTATGAAAGAGGATCTAAACCTGTGTGTGCAGTTTCACAGGCTAATAGCTCTGCTGCTTTTGACCTTCTGCCTCATTTTGCTCTGTCCTTTTCCAAGACAAATATTTGGGTTATGCAAACATGAAGCTGAATCAGGGATCTGTTTTCCCTTGTTGTCTACCTTCCTTGTAATTAAGATTAATTTCATGACCTGATAGTATAGTGGAAATCAATGCAATGGAGGTACAGTCCTGGCAGAAGACAGAACTGTATCTTTCAGTGGCAATGGTGTTTTGTCTCTGTAAAACTTCTGGCCTGATACCAAGTGGCTGAAGAAGTCAGACATATCATACAACCTCCAGGAAATCAACCATTTTGCTGGCTCATTTTGGAGATACCTCTTCTCTAGACATGTCACCTCTATGAAAATAATCAGATGCAGACATAAATTCATAGAATACAGCAAAAATTTGCTGGGCAGAAACACTGCAGTCACATTCCTGTGACAAAGGATAGAAAAAAACTCAGGTGTCTTTACAAAGCTGTCAGCACTGCAGTGACACCTCCTTAGCAAAGGCTATTAGGCATTACTAGACTATCATGGTAGTTCTAAATTATGTCTGTCTTCTAGGCATAAATTTTCAGAGACCGCTGAGAGCTACAATAGTAGGCCTAGTATAGCCAGTGTAGATTGAATTGACTTGAGAGAGGAACGTCTACATCAACAAGTATTGCTGGTACAGTGTAGGGGTGAGATCATTATGGGGAAAAGGATTGCAAGGTATTAGGATCTTGGAGAAGTGTGTCTTTTCCATGACCATGCTGAGGCTCTGACTGAGGCACAAGCATGTGCATGCCTGGTTTGCCCTACAGAATCATAGCATCATTAAAGTTGGGAAAGACCATTAAGACCATCATTCTGCTGGACTTGAGCTAAACTTTGGTTGGAACTCTGTAGGGGACACCTCTCCAAATGACCAGGAGAACTAGAGACCCCCAAAGAGGCTCATGCTGGTGCCCTGACAGTCATAAAGTTGTGCAAACTAAATGACTATGCATGAGGTAGGTGGTAACTAGGTATTAGATAGGCAGGTTTATGTAAAATTTTGTGTATAAATTCTCTTCATTTTTATTCTTCAGTGTGCTTGATTTGTAGGAAAATTTCTACCTTGTACACTCTGTACAATAAGCAATGTCTTCTTTCTAAACCTAAATGTTTGTCTGTGTTCCTAAAATATCCGAATTCCAAAAATTTGGCAATACCAGCACCTCAATGTTTTTCTTGTTGTGAGGGGCCAAGAATTGGGCACATGACATGAGGCGTGGCCTGACCATTGCCAAGCACAGAGGGACAGTCACTGCCCTGGTCCTGCTGCCCACACTGTTGCTGATATAGACCAGGATGCCATTGTCCTTCTTGGCCACCTGGGCACATGCTGGGCCATGTTCAGCTGCTGTTGACCAGCACACCCAGATCCTTTTCTGCCAGGCAGCTTTCCAGATACTCTGTTATAGCCTGTAGCACAGCCTGGGGTGTTGTGACCCAAAGGCAGCACTCAGCACTTGGTGTTGTGGAACCTCAAATAATTGGCCTCAGTCCATCGATCCAGGCTCTCCTGATCCCTCTGCAGAGCCTTCCTGCTCTTCAGATCAAGACTCCCATCCAGCTTGTCATCTGTGAACATGCTGAGTGTGGACTTTATCCTCTATCCAGGTAGTTGATGAAGACATTAAACAGGGCTGACTCAAATACTGACCTCTGGGGAACACAACTAGTGACCAGCTGAATTTAACTCCATTCACCACAACATTTTGGCCCCAGCCATCCAGCCAGTTCCTTACCCAGCAAAGAGTTCACTCATAGACAATTTCTCCAGGAGAATGTTGTGGGAGATGGTGTCAAAGGCTTTGTGAAGTCTAGGTAGACAACACCCACAGCCTTTCCCTCATTCTCTAGTTGTGTTGCCTTGCTACACAAGGACATTCAGTCAGTCAGGCAGGAGCTGTCTTCAACAAACCCGTTCTGGCTGGGCCTGAACTATGGTTGTCCTGTCTTATGTTCAGAGCATCCCAACAACTTTTAAACAAGCCAGTAAACTAATAGCTGGCAAACCCCTACCAAAGAATGAGAGGACTTATTTATGGTCACTGCTGAAATGGCAGTGAACAGTGCTGGGTGGGAAGAGGGGAGATGCAGCAACACTGGCAGCTGTTGCCAGGCAGTTGGACCCTAACAGATGCCTGTGGGCAGAAAACATGTTTAGAACTCCATCGTTGTCAGTGTCGAAGACCAAGTTTGATAGGGCTATGAGCAACTTGATATAGTGGGTGGCATCCTTGCCCGAAGTGGCAGGGTTAGAACTAGATCATATTTAAAGTCCCTTCCAAACCAAACTATTCTATAACTCTGTGAATTCCCTTTCCCTGCTCTTCTTCTCCCCATTTTCCCCACTTCTTTTCTTGCTTTCCCCTTTTTTTCCTTTTCCTCTCCTTTCCCCCGTTTTTCCTTTTTTCCTCTTTTTTTTCTCTCAGTTTTTCTTCCCATTTCCCCGTCTTTTTTTTTTTCCTCATCCCTCCTTCCCCCTCTTCCCACTTTATTTTGTTGTTGTTGTTGTTGTTTGTGTCCTTCTCTTTCCTTTTATTTTTTTCAGCCGTGCTGCAACCAGCAGCTTTCGAGCCCCCAGAGCACCTCGATGCCCGCACCCCGCGCCGCTGTAAGGCGCTGCAGGCGGCAGCGCCCAGCNCGCGACCCCCGCGGCGGGGCGGGGGAGGGGAGCCGCTCCTGCCTTTCCCTCCGCCCTGGTCCGCCCCGCCCGCCCTGCGAAGGAGAGGGGCGAGGGGTGCGTGTGCCCGGCGGGCTTCGAGCCCCGGCCGCACGGGAGCGATGGAGCGAGTGCCGTTCCCTGGTGGAAGCAGCCGCGATAAATAATACAACAGCTTCTCGTTAGTTCTGCACCAGCAAATATAATCGGGAGTAGTTCCTCGCGGCGGAGCCAGTCCGACTCCCCCCTGCCTCGGACCTCTGGCAGGATCTGCAGGGGGAGGCGGTGCGGGGTGGTACCCGCTGGCACACTTGGGGAAGGCAGGCGATTTGCTACGCATGCATGAATCTTCTCCCGCTTGCACATTTCCAGACAAAGGCAGCATGATGAGGCGGTCGTGTCGTCTGCCAGTTCCTCAGGTTTGGTGACCTGACCGAGACAGCTCTTGGTTTCCAGCAGATGTGGGGGGGTTCATCACCACGCACAAAATCCAGCATAGTCTGTGAAGATATGGAGGTCAAATTAATTTACATCCTGCACTTTCCTTGTCTTTCTCCTTGCATTCGCCATTTTTCTCTGGCCAGTCACAAAACACCAGCTTCCTCAGTTTGACAGCAGTCCGAGTACGTTGAGCTGCAGGAATTTAGCTAATTGATTTAAAAATAATTCAAAATATTCGTTCCCACTACTCCTGTCCTGGGCTGGTGAAAATTTGAGCTCGTTGCAAGGTGAAACCAGTCTGGCTTTTGGATATCCTAATCAATTTGTTAATGTTACCACATTTTATTAGCAAAACAGAATCAGCAGATGCTTGATTCGCTAAAAGTAACTGTGCTTATCATTGCAATAAGCGTGGGAATATGTGAAAAATAGCATGTTACAGAGTAGAAATGTAGACTCCTGTGGTGAGAGCAGTATTGCCAGACACTGAAATGGTTGCCCACCAGTTACTGTTGGTGCTTGGATCTCTGTTCCTGCTCATTTTGAGTCATAAACTCAAAATATTCATATACCCATATACTTCTCCCCAGGTTTTTTTTTTTTTTTTTTTTTTTTTTTTTTTTTTTTTTTTTTTTGGGGGGGGGGGGGTGTGAAAAACCTGGGTTTTTT
>WEIU01016029.1:349-11642 GCA_013389925.1 Aegithalos caudatus | reverse complement strand
TTTTGTTTTTTTTTTTTTTTGTGGGTGGGGAGTGGCTGTAAAATACCTGGTTTGTAGTTTACAGGTGTTACTTTGTTGCAGTAATATATTCTGGAGCTGGACTTCTCAAAGCTGCATATTTTTTATGAGTTTTCTCTCCTAATCTAGGGAAGCTAGTCCTCCATGGACCTCAGACTCATCCATCTTGCGGCACTGTGCACAGCAATCTTTTTTCAGGTCTGCTCTTCCAGGAGCCTGTTCATGGCTTTGAAATGACAAATTATTAAAAATGTTTTGTATAAATTGTGTCATCTGTTTTTCTTTACATATGGTATAAAAATAATGCAAAATATATTCAGCTGATGAAAAACCACTTGGTTCAGTTTTATCAAGCACTGAAATGGAACAGTGTTTCAGCTACTTTGAATAGACAATGTGTTTCCAGACGGAAGATGATTATGAAAAGATTTTAAAAATACATTCCATACTGCCAAGTTCCAGTGGTGGTTTTGTTTACCCTGCTGGTTAAAAAAGCCAACAGGAACAATATTTTCAGAAAGAGGAAACTGAGTAGGAAAGAAGTACCCATACACATCTTGCATGCAGGAGGCTGCTGAAGGGAGCTGTTTGTCATGTGATGAAATACTGCAGAAACTTTCTCTGTGAACAGGAGAAAAGAAGAATGTTATGGGGTAGGACTAAGAATAGGCAGTTCTTGTTTATATCTTTTGAGGATATACCAGGATATACCTAGCTCAGTATGTGTTGGGGGATTTGGCAGCAAAGTGCAAGGAGATGCTGTAGGCACTGCTAACTCTCAAAGGATAAAGCTCCACGTGGCCTTGGCCTGGCCATTGTTGGCTAGTGGCTATCTCTTCCTGATAGCCACGTGGGGTGCCCAGTTGGGCACCACAAGGGGTAGCTGCTGTGGTTGAGGCAAGGATGCCAATGTTGTAGGGGGTCCAAGGGACTGGGCAAGGCAGGAGACTTCTGCAGCCCCCAGAAAGGGCTTCTCCTCAGGTAAGGAAGGAGTGACAAAGCCTGCTGAATTAGCAAGAATCCTTACTGCTTGCTTCAATCCTTGCTTGCAGATGCTTCTCCCTGTACTCTGCTCAAGAGAACCTGGGAGGCTGAGGGAAAAAAGCTTCTCATAAGAACTCCCTGAATTTAGCCAGCAGCTGCTGGCTAAATTCAGGCAGTTACTAGGATGAGTGTCCTGTAGGAGAGCCTGGAGGAGAGTTGGAATACAGTGAACAGGAGAGCAGCAAAATAGCAAACAGCAGTGTGTGATAGGCCAGATTTCCCATGTGTTTCCAGATGCTGTTGGATGGGATGGCCCAGAACCAAAATTCCACTGGGGCTCTGGCATGGTTCCTTTAGACAGGAGGCTGGGAAGTGTGGATGGTCCTTCTGGTTATTGTTTTGGCAACACTGCAGAGTTGTGTAGGAAGAAAAGACAGTATTGCAGGAGTCCTGTAACAAAGGCACAGGTGAAGTCAGGGGGAAACTTAGAGTTCCATCAATATATTTAGTATTTCCTTTTATAAAATATGCATCAGCCAGCACGGGTTTTAGCAGTTCCCTGCAGCTGTTCTTAATAGTCAGTGTAGGCATATGACTGACTTGCTATCCATAAAGAGAACAGGGGAGTTCAGTGCTGAAGACATTTTACCTTTGGGATCCTGGACTTGTTCTGCAGCTTTGGACTCTCATTTTTGGAGGCCAGAGTGTGGATTTCAAGTTCTCATTTCGCCACTGGGGGAATATGACAATTTGGACTTCAAAAGCTTTTTTTTCATACTCATCTTTTTGCTTTCATTCCTTGTTATACACTGTGTTGTTTAGAAGTTTGGAATGAAAATCCCTTTAATAAAATACTAGAGGATATAAGAGTTAAAATATAAACCTCCAAACACCACAGTAGATTGGAAAATGGTCATGGCTCTGAGCATTTTAATAGGAAGAAATTGCATCACGCTGGCACCTCAGTCCTCTAGACTCCTCTGGTTTATCACTGGCATAATATGTGTACTTCATCAGAGGTTTGTAATTGTGCCTCTGTGCTGATTTACTTGGTGTTCTAGAATCTAAGAGGTGCTTTGGCTGCACTCCAGCTCTGTTTGATAGCTCTTGAAGGGGAAATGCTTAATAGATGCTTGTGAATGAATTAGTTTCCTCTCTGGCTTTTTTTTTTCCTTTTCAGGTCTCTCAGGCAGCTGCAGAACTCCAGCAGTACTGTATGCAAAATGCCTGTAAAGATGCCTTGCTTGTTGGTGTTCCTGCAGGGAGCAATCCCTTCCGAGAACCGAGATCCTGTGCTCTGCTCTGAAATCAGGTAATAAAGCCACAGATGCCATGACAACAACTCTAATTTGAAATTCAAGCCCGTGAAGGACAAAAACACATGGTGATAGTTGTTTAAGTGTTGAATTCTTGCTTGAGTATTAATTATTTCTCTCCTGGCTCTGCAAATGGTTTTCTGGGTTTTTTAGGTGTGGCAGTTGAAATATGTCTCTTTTCTACAGCTCTTTCTAGAGGTGTTTTTGAGTTGCTTTTTGTTGGGACAGTTGTGTTACTGTGTTTGTGCAGCAATAAGGTAATTAGCAGTATCCAAACTAATTAAAATTGTCTAAGACACACAGCTGTGTTTGACATAGCCAGACAGTAGACAGTCATATACATACCCAGCTTGGAGAAGTAAGACAAAGCTCTGGCAATTTTATGTGTCCTGATGACTGGCTCACAGCTTCAGCAAGAATAATGTTAAAATACATTTACGTCTTTAATGTCATATTGCAGTTCATTTTGCTTTGTCTGTCCTTAGGCTCTTCCTGTTCTTACTGTTGGTACAGCACCAAAACCACTGGAAGCAGAGAGGGCCTGAGGCAATCTGTAATCACATCCTTTGCTACCTTTTTCGGCACAGATTTAAAGGATGTGCTACTCCCTGAACTCTGCCTTAGTGCTCTGCATTGTCTGTGTACCCCTGTTAACTCCTGCAGAGTAGGTAGGTGGGTGGGTGGCTGTCCAACATTTATAAATGTTTGGGATCCAGTTTCATGACTCCCAGTCTGGCCTCTCCCATTTGTCACAAAGGTTATCAGTGATTGCAGCAGGAGAAAGAAACTCCATACATGCTAGTAGTCTTGGCAGAACCACCCCATAACTTGGAAAATCTACTTCCTTTGCTTGACACACAAATATGGAAGTAGGATATTCAGAAGGGGTTACTCCTCCTTAGAAGAAAAAATAAAAATAGTTCCTGCTAAAGAGCGGAAAAATCTACAGAGAGAGAAAGAAACACTGAAGTCTGTTCTTTTAATGAGAGTGCTATTAAAGAAAAAAAAAATGAATGTTTTATCAAAGGGCAGAATTTAAGCTAGAACATAAACGTAAAATCTTCCCCTTGCTGCTGCTAACTGTTCCTGAGCTTGCACTTGAGCTTTTGCCTCATCAATAGCATGGCTTCAATTGCTGCTACATAGGTTTAACAACACAGGACTAAACATAAGAAAGAGAACAACTGAACATGAGATACTCTTCTGGAAAAATTGGGAGACCATGAAGCAAAACAAGATTTTCCTAATTGGGTGTTACCTGTAATTCTTCATGCAAATAAGAAAAAAATTTTAATGACCATTTCATATATTCTTCGGTTCTTTAAGCAGACTTTCTACTTTTTGGGTTTTGGGGGGTCTGTGTGTATGTGTCTACGTATTCTGAAGTGATCACATCATACAGATACATTACAAACTATTTTCTCAGAAGAATTGATGATTAATTTATGGTACTTTTAAAAATGCATGACTCAGCCCAAGAGGTCATTTGGCATTTTTTTCACGGATAGATCAAATATTTAGTTTATTATCCTTGTGTTACCTTAGGATCATAAGAAATTCAGAGCAAAGTAAAAACAGCCAGTTAAAAATTTTATGATATTGTGAGGATACCAACATCCAGCAAAGGAGACTCATTATTTGGTTTTTCTCAGTGCAAAGGAGCTTTTCTATTGTAATTTGTAAGAGAGATTACATCTATCAGCTTAAGAAGATGGAATTTAATAAGCCTTTTTTTTTCCTTCTTATAGGGAAGGTCACTGGAGAATTGCCTTCAAGCATGACATGAATAACAACTGCCTTTCCTTCACAAGAAAAGTCTCTTTTATGTGGCTAAAACAGCATCTTAGATATCTGTCTCTGTGTTCTTGTTAATCTGTATTCCACTATATTTTAGTAATGTTCTTGAAGGTTTGTAAATGTAACTCTTACTCTTTCCTTAATCATCGTCACTTTTACTACACTATGCTAACTATACAAATATTACTTGAGAAGTTTACATTTTTGAAATGAAAAAAATGTGAATTTTTAACCAAATTACTTACTCTGAATTTGATAAACTGTAACACCAGAATAATAGCAAAAATTATTCAAGGGGATTTTTTTCAAAAATAAACCAACCGAAAAGTGAATAATTAAAGTAGAAAGCTAAATGCTGTTAGTGCTGAAGTAATGTCCTCAGAGGACATTTTGCTTCCATTAGCAAGACCTGGAACCAACTTTAATTTTTTTCAAGTGCATCTCAGTGTATAAATGACACATTTTAGTTACTGCTGAAAACAATATGTAGCAGAGGCTTGATTCCTAAAGCATGTTTCTTGCAATATTTTTAATCTGTAAGCCTTCTTCTACTTTGTATTTGTAACAGTACTGCTGTGGTGGAATTTTCTTAATGTATTTAAAATGTTACCAAACAGACACTAATAATCTGTGAACACCCAAAGATAATTGCATGCATTGTTGTCACAGTTTGCAATACACAGAATTTACTAAAATGTGCTTGGTTATTTGCCTTCACTTTTTTGATACAGCACTTTTACAAGAACAAATTTTAAATAGGTTTTTTGTCTACTTTCTATTGATTGTATTAATCTTTTAGAAATTTGGAAATAAAATTCCTATCCCTCTTGACTTTGAATTCATTGTGTAATTTTAACAAAGAACAGCTACTGTAAGGAAGAGGGTACTTGGATTTTGCAGTGGGGAGGGAAGGCCTCAAGCTCTTTGCTTTTTTGGGAAGAAAAGGTTGCTGTTGGATTTTTAGAAACTGTATCTTATTAGTAGAAAAATCCCATTCATCTCAATTGACCACATTTGTAAATACTAACAATACTATGGGGTTCACACATTTTGAAGCTGTAAAGAAGAACTCTGCAGTCTGAGTACTTATTGTTCGTGAATGTTAACTGAAATGGGGTAAGTGTCCTCCAGGCAGTTCAGTCTTTTGTCAAATATTTTCATGTTGCTGTCCTGCACAAAGACACCAACATGAGAGCTGTAGCACTGCCAGTATGCATTGTGCCTTTAAATACAGGAGAGAATGTCCTTCCTTCAGAGCTTTGTTCATTCTGACTTCCTTTCACTGTAAGCTATTTAAGTATGGCAGTTTTTCTGTTCATACTGGACACAGGTGCAGAAGTCTAAAGAAAATCAAGTTACTCTTGCACAGAAGCCATCAGAGGCTTTGTTTGAGGCCAAAATGTTAAAGATACTGATGAGTGTAAACATCAAAAGTCTTTGGACAGCCAGCATATGGCTGCTGCCTACTTCCTCTCCGGCAAGCCCTTCATATTTCTTTTACCTCTAGGGATAAAACCTCTCCTTATCCCCACACCTCTCTCTCTCCCCAGAACCACTCTTGCATACACTTTCAGGCTCAGCAAAGTCAGTTGGGGCTTGGGTTTTGAAGTGGCTGCTGAGCTGGCATAAGGACTGGCCAAATCACAGTGTGCAGCAGAGAGCCACTACTGCTAGACAGCCAGTCAGCTGCTGTGGTCTCTTGGCTGCCCTGCCCAACTCCATCTGGTCTCTTGCAGCTGGATGCAGATGGAGTAGCACTGTAAGCATACTGCAGGACATGGCTGCATCAGTGTCTTGCACCAATAAGGACTAGAAAGATCTGTGCAGCAGTTCTGAGATGGATTGAGAACACTCCACTACAATGTCCCTCTGAGCATGGTGTTTATTCCTCAGACATGGATTCCAGCCTCTTCAGAGGAGTGTGGTTGCTGCACCACTTTGCTCTCAGGGCAGTGTATATCTGCAGGGAAAGGAAGACAGCAATGCTACCTCTACATTCCCAGAGCATATTCTGAGAGAGAAGTAAAATGTCAGAACAAGCTCCAAATAGGATTGGTTGGCACTGAGACTCTGGTTCATGTTGGCTATCAGTTTGGTGAAGTGTGTAGCACTGCTGGTTATTTTGTGCTGGCTGAATAAAGTGGCAGCATCTCAGTGGCTCAGCATTTGCAGGTCCCCTTTCCTTGGCATAACCAAAGAATCTGACAAACGAGCCTGGGCCGCTGACTGCTTCTGTAGGCAGGAGAACATGTTGTCCCTTACCTACACAGTCTACAGGGAAATGTTTTTGCTACAGAGGCAGGTGTACATGGGTTTGCACAACTGCTGAACTCTGTTCAGTGATGGCTTGGATCAGGGCAAGCATCACATTTTTCCACTTCTGCTCCAACAGGTGTGATCTCCAGTGAGGTGGACAACTATGGGTAGCAGCTTAGCTTCCTTTACCAAAGACTGTCCAAGAGTGCTATCTGCTGTGCAGAGGCCTTCTACATGATCTGATGGCAGCAGGTCCTACAGGATGCCCACGGTAAAGAAGGTTGAGTGACTGTGCACATTTGTATGCTCAGTGCCTCACATGAGCCACAAGCCCCCTTGACTGTCATCTCTCCTCGCTGACCAGCAAGGCTCTTCTCCATTTACAGCTGCCTCCTGCCTGGTCACTAAAATGTTTATAAACTTGTTCCAGGAGTGAAGTGTCCCTATCTGATGCTGTAAGTCTGGAGAATAGATTTCATATTGTGCCTTTTTGTCTAAGAATTAGTTGCTTCCAAATTCATAGTAATAGGTAATTTGGCAGAGATGGGGGAGGGGGGGGGGAATGGGGAAGGGCATCATTGTTGTTCAGTAGTAATTTTATTCCACATTAAATGGACAAAAGGAGGGAGAAGAATGTAATATTTGTTTAAATTTATCATTGTGTCCATATCTCTGAGAGACTGAGATTTGTCATAAACAAATACAGTAAAAACCAATTGGTCATTGCAAGCCCTTTCCCTTATTTTCCACTACATTACCAGTCATTTAACTGTACAGTGACATTTTTTCTACCTAATGAAAACCTAACACAGACAGCACTTGAAACTTTTATTTAATGTAGACAACATGCCTTTGTTTTTGAAATTATCTGAAGATTATCTATGTTACGCTTTCAAAAGTGTTCATGTGGAAGTTCTCATGCCAGCCTTTGCCTGTGGAAGATGAGAACATACATAGCTTGGCAGTGGCAGCTATAATTTTCTCAAACTGTGGTCATCTGTGACTGAGACTTTGTAGAGCTGTACTTTAAAAAAAAAAACAAAAAAAACCCCAGATTCCTGGTTCAGGAAATCTGGGAGCTAGTTCTAAACAACATGACCCACAATGCAAAAGATGTAAAAATGTTAGGTCAGGTGACCACAAAAATGGGTCATGGATAGTAAACAAATTGAAACTTTTATTTGTCCTTCTCTTATTCTAGGAAACAGTGCCTTGTTTGCAATTTTACAAGAAATCTTTTTATGTTACCACTTGTGAAAGATATTTTCTCAAATCTTGCAATCAGTGTACAAATAATTACAGGGATATTACTGTGAGCTAAAACTTCAGTTAGTGCTGTCACAGCTTCAAATAATTCAGTTAAAAAACAGCATTCTGTTTTCTCTGAGATACCAAATCGTTCTTCTTAAGTGCTGGTTTTACTTACTCAAATAGTGAATATGTGCTTAATGAAGGCTTAATATCAAAGAAGTATTTAAGTGCAAGCATAAACCTTAAACTTGGTGGTTTTTCTTTTATTACTTCCCTGCTCCACCCCACCTTTCTATTAGCACATCAAACTTAAAAAAGATCAGTGAGTTTGAAACCTGAATTATCTCAGCTGAAGGCCACTGAACAGAGAGACATTCTGGAGCTGGCTGGCATGCCTGTGCAAACCATTTATGCATTCCTGCAGCAGAATGGATTTACTGTCTACCATTGCTCCCACACATATTTCCAGTTTTGTTGCCAAATCTTTTGATGGAAAGTGCAGGTTTCTGTACTATTCTATCTTGTTCTTTAAATTATGAGATAGATTTTTTTTTTTGTAATTCAATCTTTTACCCCCTCTAGTTCTACCCTGTAATATCTGGATCTGCCTCCCTGATGACTTTCATCCCCCTGCTTGCCAGTGCCCTGCAGAAGACTGAAAAAGGTGGATGCCAACACATAGCCTCCAGCAGGTTATGCAAAACGCGGGGGTCACAGTTTAGTCCCCTGTCAAATGCATGAGAATGATGAATTTCAATGCAGTCTTTGCATGTTGTCCTTAAAACAAAAAGCTTTTTCCTAGACCGTGTTTAAAAGGAGCTCAGGAACTTATCACATCGTTCCTGAAGCAGCTTTCAGAAGAAGTGGAACAGAGCCCTAGGGACAGCTACAAAAAGTCAGAACTGTAACTGCAAGAAATCTGTAAGACTTTGAGAAGCCTTGAGATTCTGGCAGATCTAGCCTATCTTTACAATGGAAAAACAGCAAGCTCAAGGAGCAAACACAGGTACCTTGAAAGCTCAGGGTGAGCCTCAGCATGTTTTTTTCCATTCATATTTTTTTACATAAAGAGTGATAAAGTATCTCTATTATCACCATGTCAACAGAGAAGCAGTATTTATCCAGCTTCAAGAAACTAGTTTGTTAAGCAACATTTTAAAAACATACAGAAGAATTCTGAGCTAGTAAGAATTTCCAAATCCTAATTTCTTTCTAAAAACTAACAACAATAAACTTTAAAGAGTTCAGGAAAAAAAAAAAAAAAAAGTATGCAATAACTTTAAAGAGTTCAAGAATGAAAAAAAAAAAAAAAGTATGCAATATGCAAATATCCATTCTGTTCAAAAGAATTTAAGACGTGTTTGTCCATCTCCTCTTCCAGGGACTCTTTCATATGTCAATCTCCTTTTTTTGAACTCCTGTACTTCTGGAAATCCTGAGCCTGAAAAAGAAGTGGATAAAAGAAAAACCATGATAAACTAAAAATGCATGTATGCAGACTTAACTGTGTTAGTTCAGAAGCAGTAAGAAACTGGTGTGTTCCTTAAAAAAAATCAACTGTCACAAAATAAAATGTGTACAGATTAATATTTGCTACTTCTTACTGCTACTGACCCATTTTATGCATATTGTCCTGTAATAGGAATATGGGACTTTATAAAAAAGAATAAATCAACCTATGCTTAAACACAATATTTCAGAAAATATTTAATGTTTATTTATATTTCATGAATACTACCCTTAGAACTATTCTATAATTGTTGAAATTTACTATTTTTTAACCAGACGTGGTCACGTTTCTGAGTTGTTTTAAAAAGCTACTTGCATTCTTAAGATTCAAGAAATGTGTTTGAGAAGTTGCTTATTGCAAACGAGTTACTGAAAGGAAATTACATTAAGTCTTTACAAAAAGTATTGTCAGAAAATGCTAAAACTGACCAAGGATTTTATCTGTTCCACTGGAAATACTGGCTTGGCATGGTGTCCTAAATTATTTGTGGTTTAACAAGAACTTGATCTGAAACGTGAATCCTTGGGGTTTGTTACCAGTGTGTCTTTTTAACTTGACTCTCAACATATTCCTTAAATTTTTGCTCTCAGAGGCTTTTATTGTATTAAGGTGAAGTTAGGGTTTTTTTTAGTTGGTTTGGGTTTTTTGGGTGGAGGGGTGTTTGCATTAGCATGCAAAACTATTTTGTGTACTTATTTTTTCCCTAGTTAGAGAATTATAAAGTAGAATAAGCCTGGTCTTCCAAAATCTAAACCAAAAACCACTCTTCCTCGTTTTGATTTGATTCACATTCAAGTATACTTTTATTCTACTGGGAAAGAATAATACAGAAAGCTTATCAGTTGGAGATCACAGTGTTTCCAGAACACTGTAAAATGTGGTACCAGGAGAATCTGCCCTGATCTCTACTGAAATATATCATATGTAGAATTTTATGTTATCAGTGCCAGTTACAGCTTACTGGAATATTTTTTACCTACTCAGCAATACTGCAGGTCTCAATTTTAATTCCAGGGAAGCCAAACGTCTGTTCAGAGTTTCTGTATGAACATTTAAATTTACATAGGCTGAAAACTAAAAGAAGTTCACCATATCCAATTAATTTTTCTCTCTTCACCTCCATAATTACCCTAAGCAGTCCATGAAAGAGTGATTTAAATTAGTTACTTAGGTTTTCATGAATGAGTCTGATCTGATTAGTGCAAGCATTTTAATGCTGTGCTGACCTTGTACTACCAAGAGATTTAATGACAGCCAGCAACAGACAAATCATAAATTAAGTAATCTGTACTAGGTTATTAGGCACTTTTTAAAAACAGACTTAAACTTGCATTTATTTAAAAAACTGGGCATCTCACCTAAAGGAAAATAGGAGAATTAAAAAGAATACCACAATAAATGATACAGCAATACATAGTCTGACAGGGACTTTCTTGTGAGAGTAAGAAATAGAGTAGCTTGTTATCAGTGACAGCCTCCTGTTCCTCACTTTCAACAGGACTTGCAATACTCCATGGATACGTATTATGGCTTATTAAAAAAGGCTTCAAGCTTACTATATTTGATGGAGTAAACCAGGGATAAGAAAATGACAAAAAAAAGAGAGAAGCCTAATATTTCGTATAAGGACTGTACATACTTTCAGGGTAAACAAAGTTTTGAAGTACACACCATACCAACTCCTTGAAAATATAAGCTTTGTAATAATTTCAAGTGGAGAATTTACCCCTGGAGATACTAGCTAAAAAATATTCCAAGAATAAGGAAATTTATGAAACAAACTTAGAAAATTTTCAGAGTGCCATTTTTAACCATTAGTCCCAACAGCAAAACACAGCCACCAGTAGAATCTGAATTTCACTCTCAGGATTTGCTGAATCTCTTTTTTGTCCTATGGAGAAAATACAAACTTTTGTTCATCCTTGTTCAAATCTATGTCTACAAAATAATCTTCCTCATAACTTTTAAATTAATTCTGGCATGTTCACTATCTGTATTTTATGCACTGTCAAAGAGAAAAGAAGCTGAATCTTACGCTACTGAAGAACTATGCATTTCAATATTTACCAGGGAAAAAATAATGGCAGTAACACAATTCTAATTCATTGAACTAGAATTTGGCTTTTTTTTTTTTTTAGATCCCAAAACATTTTTATCCTAA
>WEIU01016027.1:29644-47774 GCA_013389925.1 Aegithalos caudatus | reverse complement strand
GTGGGGCCATGGGAACCTCATGAATTTCAAGGCCAAGCTCTGGGCTCATCAGTACAAAAAAGACATGGACCTCATGGACCTGTTCGAGTGAGTCTAGATGAAGGTTACAAAAATGATCAGAGGGCTGGAACACCTCTCCTATGAAGAAAGGGTGAGAGAGTTTGGGTTGTTTATCCTGGAGAAGAGAAGGCTTCAGGGAGACCTTATTGCAACCTTTCAAGATATAAAGGGGGCTTATAAGAAAGACCAAGTTGTTGGGGTTTTTTTATGAGGGCCTGTAGTGACAGGACAAGGGGCAACCATTTTGAACTGAAAGAGGATAGGTTTAGATTGGACATAATGAAGAGGGTTTTTTACAATGAGGATAACTGTAACTGGGACAGGCTGCCTAGGGAAGTTGTGGATGCCCCATCATTGGAAGTGTTCAAGGTCAAGTTGGATGGGGCTTTGAACAACCTGATCTAGTGAAAGATGTCCTTGTTCTTGGCAGGGGGGTTGGACTTGATGATCTAATGTAAAATCTTAGAGATATCAATCTTACACTCATAGTGAAAAATGGTGTCTATCTTAGTTCTCTCTGTATCTTCCACTTGGGTAGATTCAGACAGCAGTAAGATATCTTATAAAGTATTCTTTTGCAGTCTGAACAAAACCAGTTCTCCCACTCTTTCCTCCTGTAATATGTTCCAGCCTTCTGATCATCTGGGTGGCCCTCCACTGGATATGCTCTGTTATATCCATGTGCCTCTTGTCCTGGGGAGCCTAAACCTGAACACAGAACTCTGGATGTGGCTTTGCCCCAATGCCAAATAAAGGGGGAAAATCACTTTCTGAGACCTGCAGGCTGCATTCCTGCTACCAAAATTATCCCAGCAAAAGAGGATGAAAAATTTAATGTGATCTTAATGACTTAAGTTAGATCGTAGGTCTTTAAAGCACTAGAGCTGATGCAAGAAGGGAGGATGTTTGTGTCTCCTGGAGTCCTAAAGTGCAACACTTCCTGTTATCAATGCAGTGGGTGTTAGTTTAGCTGAGTTAAACATGAAGTTATTGCCTTGGTTTATTTCAGCCTCACAAGACCTTCCTGTTTAGGAGCATGTGTAATAAAATGGCATTCCTTTGAGTCTTGTCTTTTTTCTTTCTTTTTTTTTTTTTTTTTTTTTTTTTTTTTTTTTTTTTTTTTTTTTTTTTTTTTTTTTTTNTGTAGTGCAGCCTGGCTGGGTGTCATGCCAAGCCTGTGTCTCAAATTCACAAATTCACATCTGCTACTAGGGTTCTGTTCAGCTGTATTCAAAGTGATCTTACAAACAGCAAGGAAAAAAAGGTCTTACCTGGCAGTGTTAGAAGTCTTCATTTGTATTGAGGTAATAATTAGTACATACTACCAGAAGTTAGAACTTGTGCTTGTAACAGACATGTATGCATTATTTATTTATTTTTCCCCTTGTGGTTGTTATCAGTAATTAATGAAATAAAATATTATTGGTAGCTGATAGTGATATGATTAGCTGTGCTGATTAAAAGTGACTTGAGCATTTACTATTGGCATTCCAAGTGTTCCAGATGCAAAGAACTACTGCATTGTGCTTTATTCCCCTAAGAAAAGCCTAGTTTTAAAGGATTATATCATGAAAGTGAGATGGTAGGAAAATTTTCATGACCTGTAATAATGACTTACAGCTTTAATGAGGATTGGATGGATAAGGAAAAAAGGTAATCTACTACTTCTGCCCTCCTTGTATCATACACAACAAAGTAGTACTCACAACTTTGTGTGGAATATATTATTTAGCAAATTGCTGGGCGATAGCTTATTATTAATGTTTATTTTGGGAAATGCTTAGCATGGACATAATTTGTCAGTCCTGAACTCTGGAGGAAAGAAATCCAGGCAAGAGTTAACTTTTTTATCATTAGAATTTCTCTTTTTCAATCAGAGGTCAAAAAGTGCACCAAAAAAACCCCCTCCTGTGGTCAAATATTTTTCATATAATACAACATTTAAAAAACCTTTCTGAACTGAATATTTTCTAAAAATGTCTGAAATTATGCTATAATTATTTGTCTTTTCTGCAGCACAGCTTCCCTCTGGAATATGCATTGAAGGTGCATTAAGCCATCAACTGAAGGCAGAATTGAAGGGGTTAATAACTATTTTGACTAACTTGAAGATAAAAATTTAGAGAATTCTTGCACAGGATATTGTTTATATGGTATTCTCTGTAGGTTGACCCTTATCAGTTTAAAAAGCTTTAAGCTTCAACTCTTTTTTATACATAGTTCTTTAAATAATTCTTAATCTTCCCATGGGTTTTGAGTCATGGGGTGGTTGTAATGGATAGCCCATGAAGCATTTCAAATCAATACAGTTTGTTTATGAATTTAATCTATGAAAGTTTTTAGAAAGCAAAGGAATTGATATACTGGTATTCAGGACATAATTATGCTGTTGTGTGATATGTATTTAAGCAGATTTCACTGTAGAAACTTCTCTCTTTTCTGGCAGAGCTTTTATCTCAGTTATCAGGCGTGAGACGTTCTGCAGGGCAACTCAATTCTTCTGGCCCTTCTGCTTCTCAGTTACAGCAGCTGCAGATGCAACTGCAGTTGGAAAGACAACACGCACAGGCAGCAAGACAACAACTGGAAACTGCACGCAATGCAACTAGACGCACTAACACAAGCAGCATACCCACCACTCTTACACAATCTATAGCAGCAACCAATACATCTAACACAGAAAACAATCATCAGACTATACAGAACTCCCAGTTTCTTCTTATGAGGTAATTTGATTTGTGGTTTTAACTCTTCTTCCATTTCTGTTTTCCTTGTCTTGTTGTGGACATAGAGTTCAGTGAAACTGCTGCCAGATCACTAATGAAGTTTGTAGTTGAGACACTATGCTTTTGTTTGCATTTGGAACATCACCTTTTCAACCCTGCTGTTTGTTCCTAGGCAATGAATAAATATTACTTGTTGTTTCTCAGTTTGAAGAGAAACATGGGATATTACCTTGTTAACCTGTGTTTGTTTACTACTTCTGATAAGACAAGAGCCTTTACAATAATATATTTCAAACTTCTATGCTGATAATGTGAGGGGAGAGAACTTTAAAGTTAGTTTTATTTAATAGGAAATGAATCTTTAATGTGAAGGTTGAATAGAGGTTTATATATAAAATATTTTGGATAAAAAAAACAAAGAAGGATTGTTCTATTAATAACCAACATGCATCTGTTTCAGAAAGTATAGTTAGATCCTACAGTTCTATAGAACAGAATGGTTTGGTTGGAAGAGACTTACAACCATTCTCTAGTGCATTCTACTACAGAAGAATGGCCCACTCTTGTTCCAGCTCTTTTCAGAGGTTTAGAATATTGATTTTTTGGATTCAAGGGAGAGGATGTTTTTTGGTTGCATGTTGAGAAAGAACAAAAGCATTTAAACAGTTTCTGTTTCTAGAAACTGGGGTTGTGATAAGTTATTGCTCTCATACTGATTTCTGTCAAAACTTGTGATAATATCTCAATCCAAAGCTTTTTGAAAATCTTAACTTTAAGGAAAGTATCTGCAAATGTCAGTCACTGATCTTGTGAGCTAGGATAGAACTGAAAGCAAGCAATTCTCTTGCTTCTGGTAGGTGATGGTGTATGGACTGATAAGTGAAGGGAATGATGTACTGTGCTTTGGGAATCTTGGCATTATGTGTGTAGTAATGTATTTTGTGTCATGCTTGCATTTAGAAGTTGTACTGGGGACAAAATGAGCACTTAAAGAGATGACTAGAGAATTTTAATGCCCCTTAAAACAAAATCCTTCTGAGGGGAAGCAAATTTCGGAAATAGATTTTTTTTCCCTTCAGCCTTAGAATCTACTTCTATGAAGGATTTTTTTGAAGCATCTATGAACAAGTTTGTTAAATGTTTGTATTTTTGCATCAGGAGTGCAAGATATTGTCAGATCTCTACATGTCAACAGAAGTGCAGCAGTAACTAGGTTCTTTCTCAAAGGAATGGCTTTCAGATGTTATTCAGCATGCATCAAACTGTTTAGACAATTAACGAAAGCCCATTTTGTTGATGATACTACCAAGCCTGTCTTATCTTTCTGTGTTGCTCTGCAGGTTGAATGATCCTAAGATGTCAGAAGCAGAGCGTCAATCAAAAGAAAGCGAACAGGCAGATCGCAGCTTGTTTGTTCAAGAGCTTTTACTGTCCACTTTGATGCAGGAAGAAAGTTCCTCCTCAGATGAGGATGAACGGGGAGAGATTGCTGATTTTGGTGCTATGGGCTGTGTAGATATTATGCCTCTAGATGTTGCTTTAGAAAACCTAAATTTAAAAGAGAATAATAAAGGAAATGAGCCTCCTCTTTGATGGCATCCCACTTTGCAGAAAATGTCCTCTGTGCTGTATTTGCCAATGAAAGTGGACAACAACTATCTTGGGTTTGTTTTGGTGATTGTAATTTCAGGTCTGTCACTCTTGTTACATTGTGTACATTCAAAAGAAAGAGAGAAAAGATATATATGATAATCATTTCCACTTAACTAATTTTTACTTCTAGCAGGTAAATGTAGGTTGCAGTGCAGAGCAGAAGGCTCTGTGTCCTGTACCTTGACATGCAAAAGGCTCTCCTAATACTCCACATTCAAACTGAAGAGGAAAAAAAAAAATGAAAAATCTCTAATGAAGCTGCTGTGTGTATTTATGAATATTAATGAATAAAAACTGCTTGGATGGTTTACCTTAACTACTGCATGACGTTTTTTGCAGCGTGCATGAGTTTTAGTGACCTTGTCATTTAAAAACTTAAATACAAGGAGTAAAACTAAGAATCACAAAGCTTTCCCATTATTCCAAGTTTAGATGATGAAAAGGGTGAGCGCTGAGTAGCAGTTTGTGGCCACAAAGTAGCTTTTTAATAATATGTGACAGAATGACATCTTCATGTGTTGTTCCTGCACAAGATGGAAACTCTGCAGTGGGATACATTGTCGTGACCAGGGTATGGCATTTTGCTGAATGTGATCATTATGTTGCCCTCTCAGCTGGCACTGTAATGTGGAGTTAAACTTCATTTTATGCATCTGTAGGAGACATAACAGTAAGGCCACTGCTGGAAGCTACTGCAAGGGGCTTTTGTGTGCCCTAAAATCAAATGATGTTCACTTTTGTTTAAAGTTTTTCTTTGTTGTGGTTGTTAAAATTTTTTGTTAAATATATTTTATTCAGGTGTAGACAATTCATATATTCACTGTGTTCCTTAAACAAAAAGTTAACCTGGATCCTATTGTCTTAGTTTAAAAGCCTTTCACAGCCTCAGTCATATTTTGAGTTATTTATGTATTTGCTTCATAGTTTGCAGAGACCTGACAGTATCAGGAGAGCTTGAGAATTTGGATTCCCAGACTCAGTATATTACAAGAAATTCTTAATGCTAACTTTAGCACCTTTTATTTATTGTTTCTTTTGGTTATTTTTGCTGATACGAAAAAGTTGGAAAAAAGCCTTTTAGTTGAATCATGCCACCTACATGCCTATACTGTTAATCCTACTGGTTTTGGAAAAAAAAAGAATATTGTGTTCTTGTGTGTAGAAATTTATAATAGCCCCAAAGCAAGGACAGAAGGGGTATGTTTGGTCTTGGGTTTGGTTTTCTTTCTTTTTTTTCCTTTTTTTTTTTTTTTTTGGTTTGTTTGTTTGGGGGTTTGTTTGTTTGTTATTGTTTGGGGTTTTTTCTGTTTGATTGGTTGGTTGGGTTTTTTTGAATGTAAAGTTAGATTATAAAAACAAAAGTGCACACAGCTTCTGATGAAAATTTAAACTAGGCTTATGTCATAATGATGTCTTTCCAAATCTCTCACCTCACCCCCTCTCTCTTTCTCTGTATCCTCTCATCTCAGCAGCATTGTAGAGTAATGTAATGACTTGGATACCACATGGTGTTCTCAGCAGAACTTTGACATGTATGCTAATCCAAAATAACAGCAGGAAAAAAACAACCCCATAGACTGAAGTTTAAGTCCTTTCCTCTATTTTTTTTAATTCATCAAATCTTGATTGTTTTCATATAGAGCAGTGTTAGCTCTGGTTGGGTTTTTTCTTTTTTTTTTTTTTTTTTTTTTTTTTTTTTTTTTTTTTTTTTTTTTTTTTTTTTTGTCTCTGCAACAGAAAATATGTGCAGCCTCTGGTTACCCTGAGAGTTACCCCCAGTAGGGGACTTTTTTATTGATTGTTGAAGACTTTCAAAAATTTTTCAAGCTGTAGTTTTTCAAACACATCTGCACATTACAATAAGACACACAGTTCAATAAAGCATTTTCAAGACTGTTGTTCAGTTGATTCTCTTTGGTCTTAATGTGTTTTCCAGACAGTTTTGTTCCACAAATTTGTGCATCTGCCTTTAATTGTGACTATCTTCCGACACAAAATCCGTTTGTGTAGGCATCATGGGTGGTTTATATAACTGTGTTTTAAAACCGAATGCTTTGGCAGGTGATGAAGTATATAATCCTAAGCGCTTCACAGGTAAGTGAATTGAAGGCTGCATAGACCAAGATCCATGTAAAACAGGCTCTTCTCAGTGTGTTGTTGTTTTGTATTGGTTAAGGCTGGTCTCTTACATTGCCAAATTCCAGACACCACCACACTTGCTTGGGAGGGCATGCAAACTAGTGCTACCCATCTTTAATTAGAGACTGAGAATGTGCTGCCTTGGATTTGAAAGTATCTTTGGACGTGTTAACTTGTACAAATCTTCAGTGGTTTGGGATACTGTTTGACCTTTTTTATTAGTATTTTAGGTTTTTAAAAAAAAAAAAAAAAGCCTACTAGGAAGGTATTCTGGTAGTCTGTCAAGGTCTAGGTACAGGGAAGTCTTTTTCCTTCTCAGAGTAAGCTTTGCCAAGGTAGTATTTTTGGGGTATTTCCAACACATACATTTTTAGGGTGCTTTGGGCTACAGTGATTACAGCCTCCATCAGCTTTGAAGAGGAATCCCCCACGGTCTTACTGTCTTTTCCATGTGAGAGAGGGGGAAAAAAAATCACAAAACAATAAAAAACCTCACCCCAAGACCAGATCCCAACACAACATGGACAACTCCCTTCCCAGAACAGGAGCATTGGTGCTCTGCATGTGCGCGGTTCCTGGAGTGCAGGGACACTGGTACTGTGATGGGTGGGCAAGGTCATTTAAAGAGGTACTTTCAAAGGTTCCAGCAAAACCAATTTTATAACAAATTCCTGGAAGCACAGCTAAGTTCTATGGCAAGGTTTGCTCTGTCAGCACATAGATACAAAGCACACAAAGGAGAAGTAGATTAGAATCAATCTGGAGTGACACACAACAGGGTGTGGGGATGCAGAAGAGTGAGGGTGGAGAATATAGGGGTGCAGAGCGGGAAGGGAGACCCTCCCACTGAGTCACAAGGTTCACAATGAACCTCTTGCCAAATCTGCTCTTGGAATTACACAGTGCTTTATGCCTAAAGGATTTGGTAGCACTTAATCATTGACAGATTTACAGAATGATTCTGGAAGGTTTATCATAACCACAACAGTAACTTAAGTTTGAATCTAAGATGGCAACGTTGATGCTACACTTGTTATAAAGTGCTGAAGTCAGTTTTCACACATTGACGCATGTGGCAGGGAGAATTTGGACAACTGACTAACACAACAAATAGGATTGAACAGAAGCTGTTTATTGTTTACATACAATCCCAGTTATAGTTTCTCCACACTACTGTCCACCCGTGCAAGTGTCTTTTGGTGGGTTGAGTCGCTGGTCAGGGGGTAGGCACGGATCCCTCTGGGCACTTAGTTGGTCAAGTGTCCATCCTCATGTTCTGTCCACTATCTGAGTTATGTATACTTTCAGCCACAGTTTCTCAGGATCTTGGTCTTATTTTTGTCCTGTTTTTCATCCTGTTGTTTTCGCCATAGCCTTGAAGGATTCCTGAGAACCTTGAAAACAAGACTACAGGTGGCTTGTTACTTACATACAGTTTGGCTTGTACACCGAGTGGCCTAAGTTGTGCAAATACATTGCTACAGACACAGACGTGCATATATTCAAATACTCGTTCGTGTGTGTGTGTGTGTGTGTGTGTGTGTGCGCGTGTGTGTGTGTGTGTACAAAGTGTTCGTTTAAGGCTCCCCAGAGCTGGGTGAAATACACACGTCGGAGGCCTGAGCACCTCTCAGTGGGCAAACACTTCACCCTGGAGGAGAAGGGCCCAGCCCAGGCCCCGCTCTCAGTTTTTGATGAAGATCCTTTGCGTTCTCAAACCTGTGGGTTGATGAGAACTGAGAGGCACATCCTGGTCCAAGGCAGGTGGGGCATGGACCTCAAAGGGCATCCCGTGGGACCCTGTTCACAGGGTTGTGAGATGCTCAGCTTTAGTCTTCAATCAATTTCCATCCAGGCCAGAAATTTTTAACAGAAGTCCAGTAACAATAGTATTAATTCACTCCAGCTGAGATTCAGATAAAAACCAGTTTCCAAGGCTATTCAGTAGAAAAGAAGTTGGTAGGACACCACCACATTCCTGGGAACAGGGCATATTACTGATAACCTCAAGGAAAACTTAACTGCGCTTAGAGAGCAGCATATGCTCCACCACGGGTGGGTCCACACTGATTTGCTGTGTGTGCTGTGTGTGCTCGGTGTGTGTTCTGTGTGAGCCCTGTGTGCTCGGTGTGTGCTCTGTGTGAGCCCTGTGTGCTCTGTGTGTGCTCTGTGTGAGCCCTGTGTGCTCTGTGTGTGCTCTGTGTGAGCCCTGTGTGCTCTGTGTGCACCGTGTGTGCTCAGTGTGTGCTCAGTGTGTGCTCTGTGATACCTTAAATTGTGGCTTTCATATTTTAGATTCTGTGCTGCTTAGGGATGTAATTTTGAGCCTCATATTATGTGCTAGTAAGCTCTCTTCACAGAGCAAGTAGACAAAACAAATCCTTATCCTGCTGAAGACAACTTCCAAGCCCAAAAACACCAACAGTGGACTGGAGGGAGGAACAGGAAGATGGGACCTCACAACCTGAACCTGTAGTTGGACGAGCAAAGCCCAAAATGCAAATGAACCAAAACTTGTAAAAATGTAACATATCGTGATGGGGTGGGGCAGGAGGGTGGGGGTGGTGGCAATATTGTCGGTTTGTTCTTGGTCAGCCCTGGGTCTCTGTCTTGCCTGAGGTGGAGCCTGGAGGCCCTTTAATAAATACCTACTTTATCTTTTAGCTCTGTCTAGTCTCTGTTCCGCCAGCCTAATCGATAATGCATCACTTTTTCTGGCGACTCCGCCGGGACAGTGAGGCATCTGAAAACCACCCCCTGGACCAGCTCCTGCCCCTGCCCCTTCTGACACCCCGAAGGGGAGGAGGAGAGAGCGATTTCAGCTGTGGCCCAGGAGGTCNCTGTGTATGCTCTGTCTGTTCTGTGTGCTCTGTGTGTGCTCTGCTCTGTGTGCTCTGTGTGGTGTGACGCCTCTGCCTTCAGGCAGAGATCCTGCACGGGCAATGGTATTCCCGATCGTGCTCTGTCCTTTCCTGCGCAGTCACCACAGAGCATCGGGTTTGTTTCTCATGAGGGCTTTCAGAGAGCTGTGGTTGGAGGTGGGGGAGTCAGAAAGGCATTCCAGTATTTTTGTTACAATTGTAGGCAGAACAGTGTAAACAGTGTATTTGAATAACCTTGGAAAGCTTTTTAGAATATCTCAGTATTGTCTGTCCCTAACTTCTGATCTGCTTTAATAAGAGGTGTGATTGATTTTTTTTTGAAGATTTTATATGTTTGTCTCAAGGACAGAACAGCTCTTGCACATGACAGCGGGATAAACAGTGAAAATACATCCACCTAATGTTTTTCTTGTGACTGCCTGGATCAATTCCCTGGCACTGGGGTTTGGGGGAGTTTCCATTCTCTGCCCTTCGTTCAGGTTGGGTTTCCATTTTCACACAGAGTTGTGCTCCCTGTTAATTTTGAGGACAGTGCAGTTTGGTGCAGAAACCAATCATTCAGATGTGTGCACAGTTGCAGCTTTGAGACACTTGTCTGCTTTGCCACATGGGTACTTTGCTGTTTTGAGGCTGTTTAATTGTTTTAGCTCCTAAGGAAGAGGAAAGGGTCTTGAGACAGGCCAACTTATTTGCAGTGTTTACTATAGTTAACATACACAGTATATAGGTGCTCAAAAGTTATTAGTGCACAAAAAGAGTAGGAAAGGGGAACTGTAGGGAGTAACTGCGCAGTTTTGGGAGTGTGCTTCCACCACACTTTTTAACTCAGCACTGGCTGTGACCTCCTGCAACATCTAATGTAACACACTTGTGGGACAGTGGTAAAAGCAGGGCCCTGCAGATGTGGGGTGTGGAAGAGAGGTACCACCAGAACCTGCAGAGCTGCATCCTCCCTGCTGAGCCAGCAGCTGTGTACCCACAGCATGAAGCAGGAGCCAGGGTCACAATTCCCCCCCATTCCATGTGGAGCATGAGTCATGGCCTTAAAGGAGTTGTCAGGGAGCAGAGAGAGAGGTGGGGAGGCCAGAATGAGGGATACCAATGTAGGTCTCTGCACACTGTGGGGTGGGAGAGCTGAGGAAGGAAAACGGCGTATAGCAGAAGTTAGGAGAGAGGGAAACAGTACCACAGGGAATGATAGTCAGAGGTAGATAACACTACAGTCATGCCAAAGATGAAGAGGTGTGACAGGTGGGACTGAGGAGAGCAGAGGGCCACAGTGAATCACAAGCAGCTACGTGTGAGGCTGTGGCAGCTCTCCTGCTCCCTCCATCTACTGCCTATGGTGCAGGAGGAAGCTGGCCACCTCTGGGGCTCTCCTGCCCTCCCAGACAGCAAACACTCCACCCCAGCCTGCCCTCAGCCTCACCAGCTCTCCAGTCACTATCAGGCTGGCAGTACTGCCAGCAGGGCATCCTCCCCTTTCTGATCCTATTCCTTTTACAGAGCAGCCCCTGAAAGGCTGTGCCAGGGCCTCTGCACATCATTCCTAACCCCAGCACCACAAACAGTACTCATGGGCACAAATGCTCTCCTTCACAAATATCAGCATTTGCCCATTCTGAGACAGACCGAGGCCTCCTCCCCCAGATGCCAGAGCTGTTTATCACTGCAGGACGGGAGGACAGTTGTTTCTGTCCACAGTACCAGTGTCTCTTTACCTCACCTTTGGCAACATCCATTCTGAAACTTCCATTAACAGGGAAAACTTTCTTACTTCAGTCATTTAGCCTTGACCCTTGGAAAAGCAAACCACAGCACGCCCTTCAGGCAGACGGATGGGATGTGTCCCAGGTGAAATGAGGATGTTGTGGTTTCTGGTGCACTGGTGCTGCCCACCTGCCACTCCTTTGCAGGGCCCCAAGAAATGCAGTTCACAACCAAGTAGCAAATAAAGGAGAGAGAAGCTTTTACGTTTTATATAAGCGTTTATTTACAACTTGTTTAACAACTGTACACTCTTCTATCACCTTGGAAGCATTAGTGTATTTGTCTGGGAAAAAATATTAAACTTTTTGATTCCAATTATCATTAATGAGGTTTTTTTTTTGTCTATATACAGGTATGCATATTAATATTGCTACCATAACAATCTGGTAGTTACACAACTTGTAGATGAACTGAAATGGGAAAATTAATGTTTTGACACTCTAAGAATTTATTCTTTTACAGAAAATATATCACTGGCAACTTCACAAACAGTTATTATTTTGATAATTGATCAACATTTAATTCAGGACTGTCAAACAAGCTGCTATTAAGAAGGTAAGAGAGTTTTCTATGCAGCACAAATGAAGTTAGTATATCAGAGACATGCTGGAGATCAGCTCTGAGTTGAGAGCTCACAACCACTTCATGACAGAGATGTCAGGCTAATCTAATTAAAGTAGCCAGCTCCTTGACTGGCTCCACCTGACATCTCTCTGTTGCATTAGTAAACTCAAACAACTTTTGTCAAGCTAAACACATTTACATACAAATGTCATCAAGGCTCAAGAACAACTGATACTTAGTCTCTAATCTGCACAGACCACTAGGAGAAATGAGGTACTGCTCGGCATCACTTGGGACACCAGTGGAGGCAGGTGCACAAAAAAAGCAATCCCCTCCTGCCCAGCACAGTGCCCTGATTTCAGGGATCCTGCACCCAGCCTGGCTTGAGACAGGGTGTGGTCCCAGCCGAAGCAGCACTTGCAAATGAAAAACATACCATGCCTTTAACACTCAGCTAAATGAAGTTTTACTAGTAGCACTTGCCCTGACACATAACAAGGGATCAATGGCTAGGACCTGGAAAGACACAAATCCTTCAGCTTTCTGCTGACTCAGTCTGATGATGAAATGCTGCTGCCTCTGCTGCACGAGTACTTGACTCATTATCACCAGATCCTGGCTGCAGGTCACGTCAGACTTCACTGTCCCTGGCCCTGGCGGACCAGAAAAGACATATATCCCCATCTGAAGCCTTTACGGACAGCTGTCAGCCAGATCACCTGGTAGTAACAGTACCTGATACAGTATCCAGAAGGGAAAACACCGCAGTTCTCACTGGGATCCCAGTTTTATCCTTCACTCTGCTGCCTGGCCTGCTAGGCCATTCCTACCTGCCCACACCTTTGCCAGGCAGTGCAGACCACCCCGCCCTGGTGGGGCACACGTCTGTCCTTTGTCCACGTCATTCTGCACAAGGCCACGGACACCGTGGGATCAAGATCCCTGAGGACTGGACACAAGTGGGCGTCTCTGCGCAGGAGGTGTGGCTCTGTCAGAGCCCACCCTGCGGGCCAGGGACGAGGCAGGCACTGTGTGTGTGACCAGAAGAGACTGCAGAGACAAGTGGACACAACGCTTCTCCAGCGTGGGCATGCCCCCACGGCAAACAGGGCCCAAGGTTTTTCTACTGCCCACAGAAGCAAAACTATTCCCGGAGGCAGCAGAGTTCATATCAGTTATTTCTGCCAGGATTAAGATCCAGGTGAGCAAGAACAGGGTTTCTCTATAACTGGACTTAAACCAAGCCACTTAAGGTACTCGGCATTCAGACTTTTCAGTTTTTCCAGCAAATCCTACGGCTTGAAAGCCCCTTTCCCTGTTCTGTTACGTACTAACTCCTATACAATAAACCTCTTAACTTACAACACTACAGCACTCCCTCGTCTTCTGAATCTTGCCAGTACTGGATGTCCAATACAAAACAAAGATACAGTAGTACAAATGTGCAGATATGTAAGAATATTAAATAAGCAGCTTTTTAAATTAATATAGGCAGTACAAAGCATTTTGAGTTACACTGTCTACATATGGCAAATCTTATAGCTAAACTTCAAAATACAAAGAAACAGCCAAGCTAGTGCAATTGGAAATTAAATAGCTAAGACTGTGACAGGAGAAAGAAAAAAAGAAAGGAGAAAAACATTACAGGTGAAAGATAAATGATCCAAATTATAAGCTGGCAAGGACAGTCTGCATAATACTGAAAGTGTAAATGACTTTCATACTTATCTCCATTCATGGTCTTTCCTCAGATTGTTTTAACAATTGTACACAGATTGGAAAAAAAAAGTTTCTGAAAGAAACCAACAACACAGCTCAAATGTAGAGAGAAAAGTACAACAGCCACAAACTACTGTGTATATACATATTAAGGAAGCAGGCAGTGCCTGTGAACAAAATACCACCCGGTAGTTTGCCTGGCTCGGAGATTATCAGATGAAACTTGCTTGGTTTTCTAAGGAAGATGGGATCGCCAAGCAGCAATTCATTAGTCATTTCTCCTGGTAAAACACCTCCTTTGCTTTACTTTATTTGTTTAAAGATTCAAAGTGGATCCTTTAAGGGTGCAAGTGCTTTGAAATTTTAACAAAAGGCCTTTTTTAGGAACTCATTAAGACTAGACTTTTATAGTTCGGTATATGAAAATGTTGCAGGAAGTCTGTGTGTTAATACTGTTAATCAGAATTAAATAAAGTGGACAGGTGGAAGTAAGATGGAGAGCTGACAGTGCTCTGTCAGTTTGCAGAACGCCTCCTGTTGAGTTGTGAATACAGGACTTCCTCTCTTCTAGCCTCATAGGAGACTTTTTGTGAAGAGAAAGAGTAAGTGGAAGTGGGAAATGGGAAAGCCACTCCCCAGGATGGTAAGCTTCTCTGCAAGTAGATCCCCCTTTGAAATCAGATGGCCATGAGTCTTAAGTGTAGAACTGGTTAAGTTTTGGTTATGCAGTCTGGACAGAAAAGCAAGTCATGCACTGAACAGTCCCTGTTATAATAATGCTGCAGGTCATGCAACCACATCGCTGCAAATAAAAGAATAAAGAAGAAAGTTAAAAAGCAGATAACATATTACTGTTGAAAAAAAAGAACAACAAAACAAAGAACAGAACAGGTCTTTTTAAAAGTAGTTTAGTAAGGCCACCTCTACTTAAGAGTTGTGCAAATTCACAGGGGAAATACCTTTGCCAAGTAACTGTTAAAATTAACAGGAAGGTTACATGCCTATAAACTGGAAAAAAAGCAAAAAAAAATAGCCTTGGTCAATATCTAAATTTAGCTGTAATTAAACTTTACACACCTCTGAGTAAAATTCTTCAGGGCACCATTCTTAACTAAAACAGCTATGGAAAGTAAGTTTACACAGCAATGAGTGAGTCTCAGGCATTTCTGCTGTCTGTGAGTACAACTGTTAAAGCAAGATAAAGTCAAAGGTACCCAACCAATTCTGCCTGTGTTTACATGCTAAAAGACAATCAGAGTCATGACAACTGTCTTGAGCTCTGAGCACCACTGAAGGCATTTAAATTTCATTAGAGCTCATCCTGTGCATGAAACTCAGCATCACTGCCCCACTGCACTGGCAAGTTCCATCCCTTGCATGCAAATAAAGTTTGAATTGCCAGAAAATGATACATGTTCTTGTTAAAGTAAGCAGAGTCAGAGTCACCCAGCAGTCAAGAGAGCTGCAGAAGGGAATCCAAGTTTGGAAGAGAATCGGACAGATTGGCACAGTTCTCCATTGTCACTAATGCACCCTTTTTCCTGGCCAGTGTAACTGGAATGGAACACTTTACTGACACAGCTACAGTGATTCCACTTTGCCCAAGCAACACAGATGTCCCTACACAGCACTAAATGGACATTCTCGTTTTCATATTGCAAACAGAAAATTGGCTTCACCAGACTGAAATTAGAGCCTGTATTCCCACTTCCTTCTCCCTTGTATTGCACTGGTCAAAAAGGATTCTAAGAATGCTTCTTGTGATGGGACAATCCAGGTTAAATAGATAAAAAAGAGTATTTATGCCATAATTCGTGTAGCTTGTGTATCCTTCTTTTTTTCCTTCTCATTCACCCACTTAGAATGCTAACCATCATTGAAAAACAAATAGAAATACAGAGACACATATCAAATGGAATACAGAATTTAACACATTCAACACATTCAAAGACCTTGAGGGTGTCTATTTTGAGCAATCATTGTCTGTTCAGTTTGCTTGGCACTGCTTGGTGCATAAAGTTACACAGGTCAGGATTAGTATGAAGATCACTGTAGCTATTCTATAAAAAATAAAAAGTTCAAGCTACATAAGCATGTACCTATTCTATTGTGTATAAATGAATATAACCTCTTCCTTTAGTCTCACCTGGCTATTATTTAGCTCAAACTTACTATTTAGTAGTACTTCAAGTGCCTTTCAAGTGTATGTTGCACATACACAGAAGTGACACTTCAGGCTTCTCTTTGAGTCAACAGTACTTTTGAGAGGTCTTGTAAACTCAGGACACTGCATTTATTATCTTTCAAGGATGTAAAATTTCATCTATTAGTGCCCTTTCCTGACTAGAAATTCTTATGTTCTAAAAGTAGTTGTCTGTCACTTTCTCTATTTTAAAGCCACCTGTTGAAGCAGCAACACATAGAAGAAAACCGAGATGCAAGATGTGAGGGTAAATTCACTGAGCATAACCTGTCACTGCATCTGCAGCATCTTTAGAAAGAGACAGTTTATGCAGCAGACAGTGTCTAGGGAGGACTCACAAAGAGAATACAAAGGAGATTATAAATTTGAAAAATTGTGGCTTTATAATGTAATGCTTATAATAATTCAAAGACTTTACTAATACTGCTAAACAAAACTCTCAAAACCAGTGATGCCTCCAGGAGATAAGTTTACTCCCCAGCTTACTAACCTTTTGTGACTGTGAACAATAACCTCCGCTTTACAATATTTTAAATTATATTACTGATGTTACATTCAAATCCAAAGTCTGATGATCTCATTACAACTATTTTACAACTCCATAAATACTATACCACTGGGGATTTTCTCTTAAAATTCCATCCACTTTCATGATCAGGCTAACAATATGAGCATGTAACAACTGGATTTTATGTTAGCTCTCTTCTCTTCAAGTTGGGAATAATGATTAGGGATTCAATTTCCATTTCCAAATAAACTACTCTATACCTGTGGAAATACTTGCTTTTGCAGTGTTCCAGATCTGTGCCATGCTAGTAGTTAGCAGTTCTTCAAAGTGCTGACAAATGTCTGCTTTTTTAACAATTAAAACAACCACGTTCCTCTTTCTACAATCCCCTCATCGATGGTGAAGGACCTCTCTGATGCAAAGCAATGAATACAGTCAGCACCAGGATGGAAAAGCTGCCCAACTGACCTGTATTTCCCTCTACTAGCAGAATTTTTCATGTTGTATAGATCAGTCTCTGAGACCCATAGCAGCAAGACAGCCGCAAGAAATTTTATTTGACAAATGGAATCTGTTTTCATTCTGGAATGACACAATATGCAAAAAGGACTGAAGGACATGCTCTTTTCCAAACAACTTTACATGCAGAGCAAACTCCTGATATGCCACCACAGCCAACTAATGCAGAAATATACTTCAGGATAGTCCTTCACTACCTAGACGAGGCCCAAAGGTGAAGGTAGAACCCGGACCACAGTGAAGCTGGCAGCAACACCATCCCCCAGCAGATGAGGACTTCAATTACAGCAGTCAGCACAATTTCGTACTGATTCACTGGCTACAATCTGACATGACAATTTGTCTGGGAAACTCTCTTGGCTACACTGTCAGGTACTGTTTCTATGCCCCATGGGTATGATTTGTCAAGTTTCCTAGAGCCCCCAATCAACATTCATTCATTGACTAATTCAATGAGCTAATGCATTTTAAAAATGAACCTTATGTCCCAATATTTTAATTGATACACAAAACTAAAATAAAAGAAAAACAGAGGATGAAGCTAGCTAAGTCATGGTATGGTACAATGGAGCTGACAGCAGAGTCCAAATTTACAGACTTTCGCTGTACCAGATGCAAGAAGTCTGAGGTTGCAGTGGGTGATAAATGACAGCTTCTGCCCTATACACGGATAAAAACCCTAATAGTTACTCAATTAAAATAAAAATTTAATTTAAAAGATAAAAACCTAGCTCAATAAGCTCAGGTTCTTCTTAATTTTTAAATGAAAATAAAAATGCAGAATAATGGTGAAAGAACACTCTTCTGATTTTTGTACTGACTAGTTACTTGCATCTGCCTCCTCCATTTTCAAATCCAAGGAATCACACCTTATTTTTAGTCATAGCCTGCAGGATGGCTGACAAACTTCTGCTACTTTTCTTCTTCTACTAGACTTCCAGAGGGAAGAAAGACCACAGGAGTAAGGTAATCTGATCAGTCATACCAGGATATGTTCTTGATTCCTTAAGAGTGACAAACTGGAGGCATGGTTAGGATACTACCTAGAATATGTTATCTGCTCCAAAAAACCCTCACCACTTGGATGTATATCCTGATAAATCCTTCTAGCTATTTATTTATGTAATGCCAGGTGAGGAAAATACTTGCTATATTTGGTTAGGAGATACTGAAATTTATCAATACAATCTTACTGCAAAACACAGAGTCCACATTCTACCTAAAACACATGTGCAAAAACCCATAAGTCAGTACTGCATAGCTGACTGAGTGCAAAAATACCTCCCTCATCAATCCTTGCAAAATGTCAATATGTTGGGCAAGAATAAAAAAAATCTCTATACAGTAAGTAAAATTGAAATACTGTTTTACTTCATAAGAAAAAGGA
>WEIU01016027.1:5294-17363 GCA_013389925.1 Aegithalos caudatus | reverse complement strand
ATCCTGTATATACTTGGCAGATAAATTCAAACAGATGACTCTAAAAATGGGCAAACATTACTTATGGGATTTTTGCAGTATCAGTAAGCTTCAAAGACTCATATAAATCTAAAATGTAATTATTATAATTGTTCTCTCGTAGGAAGATGAGTCTCCTAAACACTACAGAAATAAAATCCTTTCTGCTTGAAGTTCCTTTCATGGTTAAAGCAGCCAAAGGAAGAAGTCTGTCCCCTTTTTCAGGACAACATTTGGTTTCATTTTGGATGTTAAGGTTAGGGGCAGATGGCTAGATTCTGGCCTGAGATTAAGCTACCCTTAGCAGGGTGTGGGAAACTATGTGTCATCACTTCAGAGGACTGCTGGATGCGATCGGTAACACTGGAAGGTGATGAAAGTCACAAAACAGCACCATGATGGATGGTCAGATTTCAGGGATGCTGAGAGTAATGGTCTGTGTTGGAAGGGACTTTTAAAGGTCACACACTCCAACCCCCTGCAACAAGCAGACACTTTCAACTAGATCAGGTTGCTCAGATCCCTGTCCAACCTGGCCTTGAATATTCCATGGATGAGGCATCCACAACTTCCCTGGGCAACTTGTTCCCATGCCTCACCAAATGAAAAAGCGGCTGAACTTTATGGGTAACTGAAGAGGTAACAGAGTTCTGGGGACCTTTTAGGAAGGTGTTCTGTCAGTAACAGCATGTAAGGACAAGACTGCATATGTTATATTATGAAAAACATTATGTGCATGATGGATTTAACAAATAGGGCAGAAGTAACTAAAGGCAGGGTGTTTATATAGGAAGGGATTAGGGCACAGAACAGGAGAACAAGGATGATAAAAGACAGTGATAAGACATGCTTAAATGATGTAGCCAAAGCTGCTGAGGTAACTGCTGAGTAGCCCCACATGACTACTGCACTCTGGAGGACAATAAATCAAAGCCTATTCTGAGCACACCAGAAACATCTGAGTTGATTCTGTAGTCTGAAAGATGGGGATAAGGAGGCCATTGCCTGGCTAGCAAGGTAACACTCAGGATGGACAAGTCATGCATCCCCAACACAATGGGTCAGTGCCTGATACAGGCCCAATGGCACAGAGCTGCCTTCCACTGCACTTCAACGCAAAATCAAAACTGCTTGCCCTTGTGGATCTTGGCACACAGCATGTAACACTGCAAGGACACTTGCCTAGGTTATGGCACTACCTCTACATCTTTTGGGGCATATCTAAAAAAGCCTTCAGCTTTAAACCAAACAAAACTTAAAAGAAAACAAAACAAACAAAAAGAAAACCAACAAAACCCAAACCTGAACTCTCACCATACATTTCTGAACTGAATGAAAATGAAGTGTCAGTTTTCTGGATTGAGCACATTTACAGTGTAAATACGTAAAAATATGAATTTCAGTGCATTGTTTCAGTGCAGAAAAATAGCAAAAAACAGAGGAAATTAGCTGGGAATTATGTACTGCTGAACTGCATGCTGTGTCTCACCTATTGTTTTATCACATTTATGAACAATCACTCTTTTTGTATAGCTATCCTACAGATAACTCAGGTAGCCTCAGCACAACTTTGATCTACTTGAGCAGCTGGGTTTAACTTCTGGGATTTGCTCTGCTTTACACGGCTGATTGCATGAGGAGACCATGATTTCAGAAGTTCTTGCATCTTCAATGCTTCCCTGAGTCTACATTCACTCTTCCTCTTCCTTAAGAGTAAATGGAATCCTAGAGATCAAATTCAGCAAAGCAGGCCATAGGATCAGCACCTATCAATCAATACTGCTATGGTCAGACCAACACAGAAGCCATGATTCCAGACACCCTAAATTACTGCCAGAGCCTCAAAAGGGACACAATTAAAACTGCAGTAAATAAAGCTGAATACAATTTGACAGGGATCATTTACTATACTCTGTATCTGAGAATAATTCTTTCATATTTTTGTTCACCCTGAAAAGATTTTGGCCAATAATCAAGACAATGAAGAACATCTCATAATAGATCTATTTTAACGTGCATTCTAAAACACATTCTAATTTACTCAGGAAAACAATCTTGTTGGAAATCAACTAGGTGTTTAACATTTATACAGTTTATTCTGAAAATTGAAAGGATAAACTAAATTTAACACACTTAAATGAACATAACATCTAGTGAAAAAACTTCCATTATTTCACATAAATTAAACAAACCCACAAAAATAGAAAGCAGCACATTACAGTTTGTTGCCAATTAGCAACATGATACACTGAGATTGTGAGTATACACTATGCATATACAGTCCAACAAATCGCTGCCTTCAAGAAAGTTCTAGAGCTTCCTTTTTTGAAATACAGGAGATAATAAACAATTTTTGAGTGGAAGACTGAAAGTTGTTTTCCACACTAACTCAGTTACAAATGTGTATTCTTACATTTAAAATAAAGTTAACTCTGTATACAGAAACAGAAAATGCTGCATTGAGGGCCTAATTAAATGTTGGGGTTTTTTTAGTTTTGGCCTGCCTGGCTGTTTTCATTCTGAGATACATTTACATGAAGAATTACAGACCTTCCAGTGGCTGGAAAGGCCTTAACTCTCATTAAGAAAACTAAATGCAAAATAACTTCAGATGCTTTATTCATGGAGAATCAACATTTCCTCAATTCCCTGCAAAGCTCTCTGTTCTAATTAAATAATTTTAATGCTGAGTTTTCTATTGCAGCAGACACAATTATTTCAATAAAACATGAGTGACACCTTCTCTCCATAGGATGATTTTCTATTCTAGACAATTGTCTTATATCCCAGTTAGAGAAGCACAATTTATTGGTAAGACCATACAAGCAAATACATAAAACTATCAGAAATCTCAGTTTGTACGTTTCTTTTAAATTTTTTTTACAAAAATGTCAAAGTTTCAAAAATGTTAACTACTCAAATATAAATCTGATGTACATTTCTACTTACATCTTCAGCTTTTGAACCTTGATCCTGCAAAGATTTTTGTAGTTCTTCAACTTGGGACTGTACTTCCAGAAGTCTCTGATTTACCAATCTAGGAAAGAGACAGTATTTGTTTTTCAGAAAAAAAAAAAAACAAACTGCAAGAGGAAGTCTCAGATTTTTAGTGCCTAGTGCTTTCAGATCATCTACCCAAAAAAAAGCAATACTGTAAATTACTCACAAAAAGGTTACAGCAGTTGTAGAGATTATAAGATCCAGATATTCATCCAGAAAATTTTCATATTCCTCAAGGACAACATAAAGGCATGCAGAAATTAATTCTATATAAGATCTTATAAGTCAGTTTTACTGTGCAAGAGCTGCTAGCTTATGCTTTTACACTTACAGAACCCTATAAACCTGTAGGTTGAAAGGGATGTCCACAGATTGCCAAGATCCAACCTCCTTAAATCAGGTGTACTTACAGCAGATTGCTGGGAATCCACCATATCCAGTACCTTTTGAACACTTGTAAGGACAGAGGTCTAACAATCTCTTTGGGCTTGTCTTTGAGAGCTTGGACCCATACTCCATATTTTGTCTGTTGCCTCTTATCCTTCCACTAATAACCTCCTGAGAACCACCCAAATCTGTCTTTTTTCTACCCTCCCATCAGACAGATGCACTTCAAAGTACACTCTGCTCTATGTCACCTTTCCCTTGGCCTGGGCAAACCCAGTTCTATGTTTAATCCCACTTATCACACATTCCAGTGTCTCTCCTCTTAGCAGTATTCTGCTGCACTTCTACACGTCCACATCTCTGTGGTACTGGGGAATCCAAAATTACATGCTCTGTCCAGATTTAATATAATAAGTACTGATGAGAGCTGAACAATTATTTTCCCAGACTGACTGCCTGCACCTCAGTGAGGACAGCCCAGATCACAGTCAACTGCAAGGTCCCCAGACACACATCCTCCTTCTCCCTCACTAGGACCCCAGGGCTTTTGCAGCAGAGCTGCTCCACAGCCAGGGAGAGAGGTCCGATCAGTTAATTGCTGTGGACTGTTGAGCTCCTCTGAATAACAGCTTTCCCTTTCAGGACATCCCAAAGTGGTACCATTCTCAAACTTGCTAAGAGTGTAGCCCCTCTCATGAGTGAAGTTGTTAATAAAAGTGATGAACAGCACTGGTACTGATGACAGAGAAACTGGTTGCCAGCTGGGTTTCCTTTCACTGACAATACTACTTTATGCTCAGCTGTCTCATCACTGTCCAAGTAATTCTTCTTCCTCACTTTACTGTCCACTTATTTGGTTTATACCTAGCCATTCTAAACATAAGGATACCATGGGGCACTTTATCAAAGGCTTCGCTAAAGCTTTTAAACTGTCCTCTGTTTAAACTTTCTTCACATGTGCAGTCATCTCACTGTCAAGACAACTAGATTAGTTAAGCATGATTTGCTCTGAATAAATTCAGGTTAACATTTGCCAATTACTTTCCTGTCCCTCATGTAGCTGGAAATCAATTCCAGACAGACCTGCTTTGTGAAATTTCCTGAAAGCAAGCTGTGGCTGACCAATCTCTGTAGTTCCTCATGCTCTTTTTCTTACCTTTCTGGAAGGTGAGTACAATATTTACTTTTTTCAGGCTTCAGGCACCTCCCCCAGTTGAAGAGGAAGATAGGGGAAGATTAGATAAGGAACAGATTCAAAGCTTAGATAGAAAGCAGCCTGACATCACTATCAGCCAAATACTGTGTGTGCTCTGATGCACTCCATCTGATCCCACAGATGTCTGTATGCTGCCTGGCTCAATCCAGCAGGGTCAGCTAGAGAAGGCTGCCGAGGAATATGTCCTGTTGAGTTTTAAGTATCTACAAGGATGAAGACGATCTCTCTGGGCAACGTAGTCCAGGGTTCAGCAACACTCACAGTGAAAATAAAAAAGTATGTTCTTACATTTAGATAAATTTTAATGTGTTTTAAATTCAGCCCGCAGCCTCTTGCCCTGTTTCTGAGTATTGCTGAGAAGAGCCTATCTCCACCTTCTTTAGACCCTCCCACCACACACTTGGAAAAGATACATTAATAAGATCTAACCTAAGCCTTCTCTTTCCTGGTCTACATAGTCTCTATTCCTCAGACTTTACTCATACAAAAGACCCTGCAGTCCTGTAATCACATCCTTGTGGCCTTTCACAGGACTGATTCCATAAAGTCCACATCTTTCTTCACCTGGGGATGCCTGTAGGAAAGTCAGCTGAAGCAGAGGACAAAATTTCTTACCTGTTTTCTGTCTCCAGTTCATTCTTCCGTAAGTTTGCATCATCAAGAAGGCTCTGCAACAAGGCAATCTTCTCATTGTCAGAACCTTCTTGGTTCAATTTTAACATCTTATTCTCATGCTGAAGGCGGATGAGTTTCTCCCTAAACACACAAAACACAGTTTTGTAAAAAAATAGAATGCCAATATCTGTAACAAAGAAAACAATTTACCATAGGAAGTAAAATACTAACATAAATATCATCTTTTTAAGGGAGATACTGCAACACCAAGCATGTCTTCAAACCCCCAAATACAACCCCAATTTAAGGAATTCAAATGGCAGAACACAGAACACAAGGAAATACCTCAGTGCCCCCATGAGACCTCAGAGAACAGCCCAACAGATACGCGGAGAAGAGAGAATGCAAAACTTAATACCAAGTGTAAAGAAAGACTGTAATCTCATCTGTCACTGAACTACTGCATAAATCTGAGTAAGTCACTTCAAATCTTGGTCTGTTTACACAGAATCACTGGGGTTGAAAATACTCTTAAGACCATCAAGATCCAACATAAACCCAGCACTGCCAAGTCCACCACAGAACCATGTCCCTTAAGCACCATGTCTACACATCTTCTAAAAACCACCAGGGATGATGATTCAATCACTTCCCTGGGTGTGATGCTTGATAACCCCTTCTAGTGAAGAAATGATTTTTAATATCCAATCCAAACCTTGTCGGCACAGCTTCAGGAAAAAAGACCAACCCCCACCTTGTTACAACCTCCTTTCAGGTAGTTGTAGAGAGTGCTAAGGTCATCCCTGAGCCTTCCTTTCTCCAGGATAAACAACCTCCTGCTCCTCATAGGACTTAACTCTCCAGGCCCTTCTCCAGATCTATTGTCGTTCTCTGGACATGCTCCAGCCCTTAATGTCCTTCCTGTAGTGAGAGGATGCAAAACTTGACCCAGAACTTGAGATGTGGGCTCACCATTGCCAAGTACAGGAGGACAATCTAGTGCTCATACAAGCCAGGATGCCATTGGCAGTCTTGTTCACCTGGGCATTCAATGATTCAGGTTCAGCTCCTGTCAACTAACACCAACAAATCCACACCAGAAGAACAGGTTCTATCCACAGAGACCTGGACAAACTGAAGAAGTGGGGCCATGAAAACCTCACGAGGTTCAACAAGGCCAAGTGTAAGGTCCTGCACTTGGCCTGTAGCAACCCCTGCTATCAGTCCAGGCTGGAGGATGAAAAATAGAGAGCAGCCCTGTGAGAAGGACTTGGGGGTGCTGGTGGATGAGAGGCTGGACATGCCTCAAAAGACAGTCCCAGCCCAGAAAGCCAGACATGTCCTGGGCTGCATCCAAATCAGTGTGGACAGCAGGGGAGAGAGGGGATTCTGCCCCTCTGCTCTGCTCTGCTGAGACCCCGCCTGGAACCCTACATCCAGCTCTGGGGTCCCAGCATGGGAAGTATGTCAACCAATTGAGTCCAGAGGAAGCTGGTAAGATGATCACAAAAATGGAGCACCTCTACTATGAAAACAGGCTGAGAGAGTTGGGGCTGTAGATCGGACTCCAGGGATACCCTAGAGAAGCCTTACAGTACCTGAAAGGAGCAAACAAGAGAGCTGGAGAGGGATTTTTTACAGGACAAAGGAGAGTGGTGTTAAACTGAAAAAGGGTGGCTTAGATTAGATATTAAACAGAAATTGTATACTTTGAGGGTTTGGAGGCAATAACAAAGGGAATTCTGGATACTCTATACCTTGCAGTGTTCCAGGCTAGGTTGGGTGGGGATTTGAAAAACCTGGTCTACTGTAAGGAGACCCTGTCCATGGTAGTGGAGGTGGAACAAGATGCTCTTCAAGGTCCCTTCCAACCCAAGCTGTTCTATGACTCTGTGATTATCTCCCACTGTGCATCTCGTCAGCCACTCTTCTCCAAGTCTGTAGCACCATACAGGCTGTTGTGATCCAAGGGCAGGACCTAGCCCTTGACCATACTGAACTTCATACAGTTGTCTTCTGCGCACTGATACAACTTGTTCAGATTCCTCTGCAGAGCCACCCGACCCTCCACGATATCAACACTGTCCTGANCCTGGTCTACTGTAAGGAGACCCTGTCCATGGTAGTGGAGGTGGAACAAGATGCTCTTCAAGGTCCCTTCCAACCCAAGCTGTTCTATGACTCTGTGATTATCTCCCACTGTGCATCTCGTCAGCCACTCTTCTCCAAGTCTGTAGCACCATACAGGCTGTTGTGATCCAAGGGCAGGACCTAGCCCTTGACCATACTGAACTTCATACAGTTGTCTTCTGCGCACTGATACAACTTGTTCAGATTCCTCTGCAGAGCCACCCGACCCTCCACGATATCAACACTGTCCTGAGTAAGCCAAAATGTTATTGAATTCCATATCTATCTGTGCCCTAAACTGTTACCTTCTTCCTGCAGCTGGCAAACAGAATGGCAGGGGAGGGGCTGGGGGATGCCCTGGGCTCTTTAAAAGTTGAAGCACTCAGGCAGAGTCAATGTTGGCCCACTGGGCTTGCCTCTTGGTTCTTTCTCCCCTCTATTTGCTACAGTAGCAAATAAAGAAGCTCTACTGCACAATCAAAAACTGTTTCAGGGTGAATTTTGTAACACCTGTCTGCAGCCATGCCCTCAATACCCTTAAGTGGATCCCACCCCCCCCACGGACTTGAGGATGTCTAAGTAGCATAGCTGTTTCCTCCTGTCCTGTACTTTATTCAGCTTCTTGCTTCTGTCTTTCAGATCAACCGTCTTTTTATCAAAGACTGTGGCAAATAAGGCTTCAAGCAGATCAGCCTTTTCCTTGTCCTTTACTGGTATGGTTCTCCTTGCAATCAATAAAGGATTGAGATTCTCCTTAGCCCTCATTTAATTGTGAATGCATTTATAGAAACATTTATTGTCCTTTATTGGCAATAGCCAGAATAAGATCTAGTTAGGCTGTCTAATTTTCTCCCTGCATAATGGCACAACATCTCTCTAGTCCTCCTGAGTGGCTTTGTTCCTTCTTCCAAATATGATACAATCCTTTTTAATCCCTAGTTCTCACCAGAGCTCTGTGCAGCCCAGCCAGTCTTCCTGTTAGCCCATCATTTGGCACATGGAGACAGCCTGGTCCTGCACTCGAACAGTTCCTTCTTGTCCTCCCAGACTCCTCTGCCCTTCAGGACTGACTTCCAAGCAACTCTGTCAACCAGACCCCTAAACGGGCTAAAGTCTGCCCTATGGCAGTCCAAAGTGGAGGTTCTGCTGGCTTCTCTCCTTAATTCTCTGTGAATCAAAAACTCTCTCATTCAGTGGTTGCTCTGCCCAAAATGGCCTCTGATCATCACATCATCCACTAGTCCTTTCCTGTTCACAAACATTGAGTCCATATCATCCCTAGCTGGGCTTGGTCAGCAGCTGCGTTACGAAGTTATCTTCCACACAGTTAAAGAACTTCCTAGAATGGTCCCTTTCTGCTATACTGCATTTGCAGCAGCCATCCGGTGTTGAATTCCTCCATAAAAAGAAGGGCCAGCAATCTCAGTACCTCTCCCAGCTGCTTATAGTATACTGCATCCTAGGCAAGTGGTCTGTAACACACCCATTAGAATATCTGCCTTGTGGCCTTCCCCTTAATTCTTACTCATACTCAACTCTTTTGGTACCATCATTAAGCTCCAATCAAAACAGGGCAACAAGAAGAACCTTTTTCTAATATCCAACCTAAACTTTCCCTGACACAAATTCAGACCATTCCCTTGGGTACTGTCATTGGTCACAACAGAGAAGAGATGAGTGTCTGCCCCTCCTCTTCCTCTCGTGAAGATGGTGGAGACCACCATAAGATCTCTGCTCAGTCTCTACCTCTCCAAGTTGAACAGATCAAGTGAGCTCAGCTACTCATCATATAGTTTCCCCTCATACAGAATCCCTCCCCTTTGCTGTGGGCCTTGTAGCCCTCCTTTGGATGCTAAGAGCTTTATGTCCTTCTCATATTGTGGCACCCAAAACTGCACACAGGACTCTGCCCTAGCGCAGAGCAGAGCAGGACAATTCCCTCCCTGCCTGATGCCCCCAAGGACAAGCTGGTCCTCCTGGCTGCCAGGGCACTGCTCACTCATGTTCAGTTTACCATAGATCAATGCAGAGGTCAGTAAAACAAAGCTTACTTTATTTCAGGAGTAATGATTTCTGCTGCTAAACTGTCAGAAGGCTCTTGTCTTCCCAGAGGCATCAGTCCTGAGGAAGGAAAAGCACACCACTTACTTTTTTACATGACCAGAAGTAGACATTATTCTGGAAGTTTTAGACTATTGCTGGACAATGTAAAAGGACACAGTCAGGCTACAGCAAGATTGACAGACAAGCACTATTTTATTTGGTGAACCATTACGTCTGATTTTATTAATTCTGAAGAAACTGCAGTTTATTTCCTGCTCATCATCTGTAACGCCAGTACCAAAGCCGAGACCAAACACTAAGAACTATGCCCCTCTTGAAGAGGAGATCAAAGAATTGCACCCCTTCTGGTGAGAAGATCAAAAGCCAAGGAGACTGAACCATTAGCTCATTAAGTGAAAATGTATTAACTTAATTCAGTATCATCATTTCTGTTAATTTATCCTCTGTAATTAAGTCTCAAATACCTTTCTATTGTTTGTTATTTCAGTTTAATAATCTTCTTTTTAGTTTATAAAAGCAGAGTAATTGTGGTAATCCTGTTTTGAGGGGGCTGAAATCTGACCCTACTGTCCTTGTTATCTCCCCTTGCTCCATTAACCCAAACCCTAAGACTCCTGCTTTGAATACCTGATAAAACCCACAACCCTGGCCCTGCCCCCTCTCTCAGCGCTCTGTCCTCGGCCATCGGCTCTCTCCCCATCCCTGGCCCGGGCTGGGGAGGGGAAATAAAACAGACTCCACAACTTAAAAAGGAGGCTCGTCTCCTCTGTTCCCCTGTTGGTAGCTGAACCTCCCTGGTTACTGTTGTATCACTGCAACACTCATCATCTTACCTAAGAACTACAAAGGTATAGAAGATTACATATACAGAAGAACTGTAACACAGGAAACATCATGAGAAAATCTCTCTCTAAAGAAAACTATGTAACTACACACAAATCAGATATAAATTATAAAAATATTTCACTGGAGAGAAACTAGAATTTCTGATTGACTGAAATAACATTCAAAGCTTTTGCTTGATTATGAAGCTATGAATAGTAAGTTTTTCACTGTTGATTTTATAAGAACTTAAATTATTCTGTGCTAAACAAAAGCACATTCAGAAAATTCCACTACACTTTAGAAAAGAGGCATTTAATCTCTTGATTTGTCCTTTACCTGTAGTGGTGAGTTGACCCTCCTGAGCTTGTACACATCTAAGTTCTTCAATAGTTTCTTTCAAAGAATCCCTTTCTGTTCTTAATCTCTGAATAATTGGAAAGAGAGTGAGTATCAGTCTTGGCAGTACAAATCCATCTCTAACAGCTTCCAAAATTTTAAAAATAATTTAAATGCAGCTCTAGAAATTACTTTCAAATTACAGTATGTCCATCTACTTCACAACAGAATAAATGTAAGTATTATATATTCCACAGGAACAGTGGTTTGGGGATTTTTTGGGAGAAGGCTTGCTGATCTTATTGGACTAAAAACAGCAGGGGTATAAGCTTACAAAATCAAGGTATTAGTGACGCAAAGTTCTGGTAGCAGGTAGTAAATAGTATCCACTGAGGCCCCTCAGCTGCTTTCTTTTTTCCTTTCATTGGGGCTAATTCCAAGGGAAATGGAAGTCAGTAGAGAGACCACAGATTTTTCCCTCACCATGAACCCAAGATTCAGCCAGGAGTGAAATAATGAGCACATAAATATGGAGTCAATATAACAAACTGTTTTTACTGCACTCTGACTTTCACCAGTGAAAGTGTGAGCAGCATTTCCATATTGCATTCCTCCTGTGTGTCAGCTTGCCTTGTCATTCACCAGCATCTTGGCTATGAAAGAAAATTAGTTGCTTAAGACTCGGTCCAAATAGAACTGAAGAACAGGACTGGATCATCTTGGGATCCAGACAGATGTACTACTCAGTAGCATCAGGCAAATACTCTTTCAATTTTGCAGAAGTACCCTTCCAGCAAAAAAAATGAGAATCTACAGATAGCACCAAGTTTTTGTCCAGAAGGTTGCCAAGAATCAGAAAAAAAAAATCCAAACAACAAAACCAGACCAAAAAAAAAGAAACCACAAAGAAATAAATTAGTTACTTATGTAATGATCCAAGTTGTAGTTTGCTCCAAAATCAGACATGTTTAGTATTACTAAATGGTCAAGGACAGACCTTGCCTCTGTGTAGGCATAGAGTTGTGTTGGCTGATAACATTTCATTTTACTAAGAGCTGACTGACAAATGCCAGAATATTTTAGTACTCTAGGGTTTCACTGGTACAAGCAGCTTGATAATTATAATTATTTTAGTACTTAAAACACATCACAGAGGTAAAATTCCAAGATATTTTAATGAAGATATCAAACACTACCGTGCTTTCCCAGAACATAAGGGAAAGGATAAAATCAATTTCAGTAACTATTTCCAAAATATAACTGACAAGACACCACAACCTTGTGTGTGACCTGTGGTGGGCTACTTTACAGATACATATTAACAACAGAGAACAGAAAGAGTAGGTGACACAGATAGTGAATCACTGAACTCATGTGATGAGGGTCTTCTAGCTGTAATTTGCTTCTCACACGTGCATATCCATTCAAAAGAATGTACTTCAATAACATCCAGCTCAAAAAATGCTATTTGCTGGGTA
>WEIU01016026.1:87673-135903 GCA_013389925.1 Aegithalos caudatus | reverse complement strand
ATTTTTGTTGAAGATTTTTACAGCTATATGGCAGCATAACTAATTGAGCTGGCAGATCTAATGCACTGACCCATTCACAAAATGCTTTTTTGGGATTTATAGGCATCACAATTTAAAAAAAAGAAATTGAAATTATTACTATATCTCCTTATTCCTTCTGAACACTGAAGTGAAGTAAAATAACTGATCAACTTACATGTACCGACTCAGCCTTTAGCGCTTAGGAAAACTTCTGCAAGCAAAAGTGTTTTACTTTACACTTTCTATCACAGCAAACACATACAACATTTTGAGCCTTCTCTTCTTACATTCCAGTGAATCAATTGAAATCAGCCTTTTAAATTTCAATATTGCATAATGATTTTTTAATGGTTTGGTTATACTTGTACAGCTTCCCTCTGGACTAATACCAGTATTGTCATCAGTTTTCTATGGATTATGAGTACATAGACAGAGGAAGTCTTGGGCTGTCTCAATTCTCATTCAGATTTTATATCTTTATAAAATGATGTTATTCTTTTACATTTAATTAAGTTTTTCTTAAATTAAGACCAAAGCCGGCAATGAACTCACTTCAAGTCGTTGTCTTCAAGTACAAGTGAAAGGCTCCTACAGACTTTTGCAGGTTTTTTGCATTGGTTCCTTTGTATCAACATCCTTTCAGAATTAGTCTTTGAATTAAATCTGGTTTGAAGCTGATTGTATACCCATTCCAGCAAAGCTGTAAAAAAACCAATCAAGCCTCACTCTTTCATTAAACTTCTGGAAGTTTTCTGTTAATGGGATCATGATTAGACACCTTGAATGTGAAGAAATATTTGCAGGCTTTAAGTGGTTTTGGGTCACACAGACAAATTTTCAAGATTTTTTGTGGCCAAATAGTAGATATTTCTTGTCTAGCCCCTCCTATTTGAGAGAAGAATTTAAGTTTTTTGTTCCTCTGAAATTTTCTGTCGTACTGAATGAAACTTTACTTGACAAATAGTTGTTCATCTCCAGTTCCAGGTCTGTGACACAAATAAGTGGTCAGATCTGTAGATCAGAGAATGAGAGTCCTATCCCACACTTTTACCAAAATAATAGGTAGATTAGTGGGCTGGACTGTGTAAAGATAACAAGCAAATTTAGTAAATTTGGAAAACATCTTGTCCTTCAGAATGAGGAATGACTGCACTTGAGAATGAGGAATATTGAGCCCTCCTTTTCAAGGATGGCAAAAGAGTAAGCAGTATTACAAAGGCATTCTAGAAAATCTTCTTTTTCTCTGTGCTGAGAGGAACCAAGGAGAGAGATGAAAGTCTAGTCTGAAATACATATTTTCAGCTCTGATCACAAAAGCTGAAAAGCTGCCTGTAAACTTTGTTTTGATAGTTGGGTGGAACTACCTCAACAAAGAGTACCATTTGAACAGAAAGTCATAGGAATATCGTTACTAGTAAGGATGGTATATGAAGAAATTCTTGAAGAAAAGGAAGCAAGCAGGACTCAAACATTCACCTGCCAGAGTCTGAGGCCAGAATTCTTGAAATTAGAGAATTTCAGCTGTGAAGCACTACAAAGAAACATTAGTGAGAGAATCAAAGCTGGATCTCATTTTGGACTTTGCAAGGAATATAAATTCAGTAGTTTAAGCTACAGAACATAACTTACCACTTGAGGAAGAAAAGGAGACAAAGGTTCTAGACCCCTAAGCTAGGTTTTGCTTTGCAGTGTTTCATCGTGATAGACAGTAGGATGCAGGCTCAAAGTGTTGTTTTTTTATAAAGCAAGGACAATGCATAGCACTCCCACTGTAGTCAGTGATCAAAATACATTTAACACAGTACATGTTCTCCAATTCTGTCTCCTCATTATAGCATTTCAACAATTTTCTAAGGTGTAAAGATGTGCAGAATGAATTGCTGATTTATTTTTAAGACTTTAAAGCAGAGTCAACAAAGTGCAAAAGTAACTGGATTCAAGCTCAATCACTGATGGCTTAAAAAGATTGGTTTTGTAGTCCACATAGAATGCAGCAGCTGTTTCTAAAAAGGATGAGAGGGAAATGTTTCATAATAGCATGAGAACATTTGGACTCAGTAGATATTTATTTCTTTGAAAAATAAAAGTCTGTCAACAAATACACAACAGACTACTCCGTATGCTGCCTTTTTTTCAATGCATCTTTTGTGTATAATTTCTCTTGTAAAATATGATTCTGCCATAGAGATTATAGATGGAGGTTTTTCCTCGTTTTTCTCTCTGCAGGGTCCAAACCACTCCAGAGCCACTCAAGAAAGTATCATCTTTGTGGGGCTTGAGCATGAACTAAGTCTCATTATTTTGCCAAGATACACGCAATACAGCTAAAAAGTATATAATAACTTAGAAAACCATTATAAGAAGTTAATAGTACCCATGGACTTGGATGTTTGTAGGTCAGTATAAGAATTCTGCTGTCCCAAACCCCTAGATGATGCTGTAAAGAAAGATTCACTTGTTGTACTTGAACAGAGAGTGAGTGAGAAAGTGAGAGTACTTTAGCCTATTTCTTTGCTAGCTTGGTTTCTTATCTGTTTTCTGAAAGCTGTTGGAAAGCAACAGAGATTTAGCTGCCAGGTCTAAACTGCAGGGGAGGAATTGGCAGTAGTAAAAGCAGAAAGATTCAGCAAATAAAAGATAATATAGATCGTCTCCTGTTGTGCCTGTTTTCAAATTACTGTGTTTAAATGAACTTCTTGTTCTGCAAGCTGTCTTTAGTCTCTTGCTTGCTGGCCTCCAATGACCTTTCTCTGATTTTCTTTTTCCTTTACAGTCTCATGACATTCAAACTTTTATCTGCCTCTCTTGTACTTTAAACATGGGCATATTCAGTGTATACTTTTAATCCTATGGGAAGACTGATCTCAATTTCTAGCTGTTTAGGGAATGAAATGCAGTGCAAGATACTGTCTTGTGTAGTAGATGACTGTATCAGTTTTTAACTTGTGAATATAAATATTTGTACACTGAAATTCTCACTCTGCCTTTTCTTCCTCTATCTGTGTGGCAATAAAAATCAAAATCTCTTGTTTTAGAGGATGGGACCAATGTTTAAACCACATCTCCGTCTTATTCAGTACTTGTATAAGGATCATGTAAAATGCCTAGTCAGATTTAACAGGACAAATATTTATTCTTCATCATTTTTCTTCAATAAACCTGTGCTAGCATAAAGAGACCATGTCTAAATTTTGATGGTCTTCCTTGTAAGATTTCTCCTACTCACCCTTATTAACAGACATTATTAAAGAGAAAAAAATTGTATAATAATGTGTAACTGAAGAGAAGTGATACAGAGCTTTGGTTTTCTTTGTTTTGAGATATTTAGGGCTTGTTTTTCACTACTTCATGGGTTTCAGGATAGCTTTTTCTGCAGAAGTTGTTGGAGATTTGTCCGAGAGGTATGTGTAAGACTCATGTTCATCTTAAATATACTGGGCTAAAACAGTGGATGGGAAAGACAGATATCCTTTGTGTTCTTACCATTGCCTTTCCCTGCTAAACACCTTTGTTGGAATAATGTTGCCCCAAGAAAGAAAGTTGTATCCAAGACCTCTCAGCTGCTTGCTGTTCCCTGGCCAGAGCTGGCACAGAGCAGGAGTGCTTCAGGATGGAAATTGTGCTAACAGTCAGAAGAGAAGGCCACAACAGAAGCATGGTGATGGTGAAACTCCATCATATTGCCTACAGGTAACAGCAACAGGAGGCTGTCAGCATGAGGGCTGTAGTCTTGAGGAACAGTAGCTGGCGATGATAGTGTGAGCCTGGTGACCTAAATTATCCCAGGCTGATCATTCCTTTGGCATGTGGGATTAAATGGAGGTCAGAAGTCTAGAGCAAGTAATTATTGAAATGTTGCCTCACATGAAGCAAAGAACCATGGGTCAAAAGCCTTGCATGTTAACTTCTTTGTCACCATGACATCAGTGAGGATTGTTAGAGAGCCCCTACTGCTTAAGTTCCTTTAATTGGGCCTAGATTCCTAGACTTGTAGCAGCATCTAAGGAACCCGTGTTTGATGTAATTATGCTCATAGTGACACCAGATTCATGACAGCTGTAAGCACGGAGAGTACTTTGACTGAGAAACTTTAACACCTGCAGCAAAATAATAGACTGAATTTGATTTTCTCAAGTTTGATATCTCAACACAAATCAGTATTTATTCTCTTTTCCATTTCTGGTTGAACTTCTTGTGTCAGAAATTTGAACTGCACCAATGTATGCATGTGTAGTAATGAGTTCAGAGTCAACATTCAACACTAGTGTTTGGAATATGGGTTGTTCGGCTTCTCTTCCACTTTTTTACTGGAGTGAGATGGACCTAATTAAACGTCCCTGTTCATCTGACTATAAAAAACTGTGAGAACCACATTTTGTCAAGCAACTTGAGGGTGACAGGTGAAAAGCACCTTATTAATATTAAATGCAATTCTCTTATTAGAACTGTATACTTCTAGTAGCAGAGAACTTTTGCAAAGTTGAAAGAGAAAGTAAAACTAAGTATGAAAACTTAGGAATGTGGTCCTTCTCATTTTTAATACAAGTACTCTCGTATGTTTGAGTAGTTTTGAAATCTACTCTGGTTTTCATCTTTATTTCTAACATGGTTCTTTCCTTCAGGGACACATGTATTATTCCTTTCACCTTCTCTTTCTTAGTGCTTGTGGGTTTCACAATGCTTTTCATTCATTTCCTTTCCTGTCCCAATGTGAAGTGTGCTGGGAGGTGAAGAAAAGAGCGTTTCTTACAAACTGATAGTTAAATAAAACCACTCTTAAAAACTAGAAGCAATGCAAATTCTGAAATTATCCAGGAAAGAAGTATAAAGGAAGAAATCTCAGTCCTCTGAGTTCATTATTGCTGTTTTGTGGCATCATTGTTATTCAGAAGACAGAAAAAGGAAAAAAATTTATCTAAAAATTGCATGGGCAATAGTATTCAGGTACAATTATTGCTAAGACTTTCTTTTGATACATAAGTTTCCCATCAGCTATTTGTCTTCTTTATTCCCATTTTTTTCATTCTCTTGTGTAATCATGCAGTTCTTTTAAGTAATAAGGAGCCACTGCAATTCCTTCCATTCCTTACACAGTTCTTTCTAAATATTTTCTGTCAATAGTGAAAGTGGCTGGTTCTACTTCATTTGATAGTCACCAAAAAAAAATGAACAATCATAGAATCATGGAATCATAAANTCTTGAAAGCTCCTAGCAGCAACCAACTAATTGGAAGACAGCTGTGGCTACAGATACTCCAAGAAAGAACAAACAGTATGGAAGAGGGACACAAAGGTGCACTATTTACCCCTTACTTGATATGATGTAGCAGAAATCATTTTATAAATCTCATTAAGGGTCCATAGTAATTATTTCATGTAAACATAAAACTTAGAGTCTTGTGAAAAATATAGCTTCAAAGACTCAAATACCTGAGGACAAAATAAATATTGTCCAATAAAGTCAAGCAACATAGAACTCATGGAGTTTTTGTTTGTTATTTTGGGGGGTTTTGTTACCTGAGGAAAAGTGAACTTCACAGTAAAGTTGCATCCGCAGCCATTAATGTTTGCTGATTTTTGTCTGCCTTCTGTGGAAGAGAATTCAGTCTTTTCTCCATGACTGTTACTGATTTGCAAGCAAATGATTTCCCTCCCTGCACCTTGCCCCCTCTCTGTCCATATGTCCTCTGCCTTGCCATTGTTCTCCCCATCTATTGGATAAGGATGTTGCAGTGCAGGTTTTGATTGGGCATCTTACTCTGTACTTTTGGTGTCTTTGTTAAGGAAATCCTTGCTCCCCAAGTTTATCCTGACTCTTTTATCTCAGGAGAGTGTGTGCTGCTTAACCCAGGTATATAAAGAATCCCAGATGCAATTTGAAGTCTTCTGACTCAGCTGCTGCAGCTGAGAAAATATGCAAGTATACAACAGAATTTGTGGCAGTTTTGAATTAAGCAAGAAAACTGATGGATGTTTTCTATATTTATGTCTCTTTGAAATGTTTCTTTGATAATTTATACCACCCACTGGACAGTTTGTCTCTCTGCCATCTTTCCTGTTGCAAACAGGAACTATGTAAGATTGGATGGTACTACCTAATAATTTAGTGTTTTCAAGTGTTCCGAGTTCTTTGAGGGAAAATATACATTTGAGCTATTTTTCTGTCCTTTACCACATGCACAACACCGAAGTGTGACTGGAAGGCAAGGTTTTTCATCTTTCTTGGCCATTTCTTACTTTTGTTAAAAGGAGTGGCCCTGACTGGACCTGACACTCTTCGTGTGCTTATGAGTGGCTCTGACAAAAGCTTATCAGAAATGCCAAGGCTCACATCAATAAAATCAACAGGCTGTAATTATCCCTTTGCCCATCCTCAATACAACCACAGATGAGACATCTTCTGGGCTCAGTCCTGTCAGTTGTCAAGACACCTGGCTCGAGTCCATCAAGACCCTTAAGTACATACTTATCTTGAAACAGTCACCTTTAACTGTGTCTTCAAAGAAAGACTGTGCATAGAAAGAAAGACCTTGTTGATTCAGTACCTAAAAATACAGCATCTTTCAAGAAGTCCTCTGTGCCCCTGTTTCATCTTCTGTCCTTTATCCTTTCCTCTTAGACTGTCAATGCTTGAGGCAGCAATCATTTCTCATCCTCTCTGAGTGTGTGTATAACATATAGTGATGGAGATTTTTATCTGAACTGAAGCCTTTAATTGTCTTCAATAGCTGTGACTACAGTTCTGTGAGGACAAAAGAGAGGGCCTCTGAATTTCTTTTTATTAGTCCTCATTACTATTCTTGACTCTTTCTCTTGCTTTACTCTTTTTAAGTGTTCAATTTTCATCATGCTTTCATATTTCAGGCTGCAACTCAGAAATCCCCATGTGATATGTTACTATATGTATTTTTGTTTTGTTGTTTTCTTTGTTGTCAGGGTTTTTTTAATTTATTTCAGTTTTGATAAGGAAATGTTGCCAAGTGGAGGAAGGGCTTTTTCTCCAATCTACTGAATTTTACTACTAGGATCATGAGATGTAACAAAGTCAGGAGAGCAAGCATCAATGAACCACCTTGTGCCAGGCAAGGTAATAATTTGATCAATCTGGTTGGGTTTTCTCCATCTATTGAGTTAATAACATTAAAGTGAAGGGGGGAAAATGTGTGTATTCAACATAAAGGAGAAGCTTGTTTCCTCTTCAAGTCCTTCTACTAGGCTGGTATTTTTACACTACAGCACAGTGTTTCACTTTTGGATTTACAGCATCCAATTTCCCCCTCACTGCCTTCTATGCCTCTATACTGTGTGACATATATCTAGCTCTTTTTCTAAATTTTTGTAGTATTTACTCTTCTTTTAGACAAATATTCTGTATTTTGGGCCCTTTATACATTCTCTCTTTAGTCTCATTTGTCCTTAGAATGCCTTATTTTCCTACGCTTTTTCCTAAGGCAACCTTCAAACCTCAGGACACTAACATTTAGCTGAGGTTGTGAACAAGCAATGAAGTCAAATTTATGCAGTGGTTTCAATCTGGGTTTTGTTGATATTGTTCAATCACCTGATTGAGAATTTTGGCCTTTCTTCTCTTATGTCAGTTCTTACTTTCCTGAGGAGACTACAGCTGCTTGGACAGGGATTTTCTTTTTATCAGAGAATATATATGTAGTACATGGGTATAATGGGGTGAGACTATAGCTGTTTGTTTAGTTTCCAACTATCACACAATCTTATTTTACCTGGTTGTACTCATCTTCGCTCTCCTTCTAAGCTCCAATGACCATCCACATCTTCCTGACATTTAGTCTCACATCCTAACAATGCTTCTTGTGTCAGCTCTTCCTTCGACATGAATCATCTTCCCTTCCCCCATCTCCATCACCTTCAGAAGAGCCCTTCAGTGTTTGTATTGATTATAGTCAGACTGAGTTTACATAAGACAATCGTTATCTAGTCAATGTTCAGCAGTTCTGTTAGTCTGAATTATCTCATTTTTGCTTATCAGTCATATATAAATAGTTATTCTTTGGAGAAATGTAAGAAGCAAACATGTATCTTTGATTTTTTAAGAACACTCAATTATTTAGGAGGTTACTGTAAAACAAACTCATGTTCTCTTGCCAGAAGTATCACTGAATGCCCTTTGTTTTCTGCTCTTTCTGTTCCACCTGCATAGAGCAGGTCAGTCTGTCTTCTCTATAGAAGTCCCTTTGTAGTTTATTTCCTGCATGTATCCTGGGTCCTCATAGACAGGTTTACAATACATTTACCAAAATGCAGTCTGTCTCCTCACTTAAGGCAAGAAAAAAAATCATTACTTTCTGCAGACAGAAAGAAATCTCAGAGGCTGGTGATCAACTAGAGAATCCGAGCTGGAAAAGAAATATTCATTGGTACTAAGCTAGAGATGTGTGCTCTGTCCAGAGCTGCAATGTGATTGGGATGGGTGTAGTAGTCCTACAGTGTAATAGTGTATTCATTTCATTATGCAGTTAATTCTCTGCTATAAATGGCCATCTTTTTTTATGAAAGTGTTAGATAGGACAGGTGAGCATCTCTCACTCTTAAAGGCCATTAGATGTGAAACATTAAAAGGTGGCTGTGCTGTCTCTATGATAAAGCGCAATGGGATAACGAGGCTACCTCACAATGAATAAAACTTTGCTCTCCACTATATTAAAATGAATGGTTTCATATTTGATAAACGTATCAAATACCCACAGAGAGCTTGATGGATAATTGGCAAATCATGTCACCATTCAAGAGAAGGTCATCTCTTAAACTCTTGTGTCTCAGCTATTTTAACTCCCGCTCTGCTGTCATTTAAATACTTTGATGTTCTCAGTGTTGGCAGCTGAATTTGTCTCATTTAATAGTCTTTTCCCTTACAGTGCATCAATGAGATGCAATCCCATATGTGACTTCTCATAAAGTAACTTCTCCATGATTGGAGTTCAATTGAAGTAAAGAGAGACTATAACAAGAGTGATGTTTCTTTTATTTAGAACAGCGATATCAACTCAGCATTAAAAGGCTTGGAGTATTTTGGGGGTGGGTTTGTATTTTAAAAGACTGTAGCATTTATGCCAAGAGTATGCCAAGCCATCATATCCTCCCTTTTATCTTGAGTACTAAATTCATCTTGATTATTTATGTCTAACATAAAAATAGATGCAGACAAAGATTTCTCTTATATTAATTGGAGAAATTGCCATAAGCCTTTGCAGCTGTTGAGGACTAATTTCACAGATACTAGAGAACAAATACTGTTTATACTCTAGATATGTAAATGCCAGATTTATTTTTTTAAATAGTTTTTGTTTAATCAATACTGAGGACAGAGATAGAGAAAATACTATTTGGAAAGTCCCAAGAGAGTGACAGCAGATTGCAAGCATTAGTTCTACAGCACAGTAATTAAAACCAGGTCTGTAACTGACAGGGAAATTATTTTTTTGTTAGTTTAGATGTATTTTCCTTTAAGAAAAAGAGAAAATGGAGTACGTAGTTGTAGCCTTGATTCTGGAGTGGTTTAGCACTTGACACTTGATTTAAAAATAAAAATATCCAAAACATTACTCCCAAGTCAGGAGGTAAGACTCAGTGCACACAAATGTGAACTACCACATATAGAATGGAAGGGAGCCTGCAGTCCCCTTCCTGTTTTAAAATTGGAGGACAAGATATATGACAACTGGGAAACAAATAATAGAATATAAAATTATACACTTTTTTTCTTATTTTCTAAAATATTGTGGAAGGGGCCAAAGCTGGCCATTTCTTTTAAGTGCAGCTAACAAGAAATTTGCAAGTTCCCGTATGAAGTTATTTTGAGAATGAGAAATTCCTTTAACACAACAATCTATTTTGAGGGTGAAAAACAAATGCACCTGTAAACAATAAGATTTTTCCCATGAGAACCCACAAAGGAAAAATGTAAACATACATAGAGAGAAAAAATTTGATGGACATACACAATAGCCCTTACCAACCAATGAACTGAGTTTCACTGTATTGCTGATCAGTTAAATTTAACACAGTGCTTTTTGATATTTCCTATAGATATGACCTTTGTGAATAAAGAGGAGACTTCTGAAAACTTTTATTGTATCACACTGTATATCATGTCAGTCTCAACTATGATAAAATACTCCCTCCCTACCTTTTCTGTTAAACAGTTCTATTGCTGGGATTAAAAACTGAAATTTAGAAAGAAGTCTTGTACCAGAGAAAAAATATTTTCATTTATTAGAATTTCAATGTCTTGAGAGTTCAGAGAAGACTGTCCCAGCACTGAGGGAGGCCCAGTTCTCTATACTAGAACAAGTCCTTTGTTTCCCTGAAGTAGACTTTAGTGTACACTTCGAGGAAAACCAGACACAGTTATGTAATTAGCTTTGTTGTTCTGCGCCCTGTGTGATGGAAGAAGGTAGGGAAATCAAATTAAGTCAAACTTTGTTATCACTTTGTGTACAGTGCTACTTGTACAGACTGGTGGCTTCTTAGGCCAAAAAACTGTTCCCAAAAAAAAACCAAAAAAAACAAAAACACCATGAAAAGCTATCCAATAGATTTAAAGTTATCCAATTCTGAAAGTCTCATTTACCTCTTCATTAAGATTAGAGTCATGAAGGGATGTAAATACTTTACTCAAGAGCAAAACAGCAAACATTTCCATTTCCTTTATCTGCCAGATAACTGAAGTAACCAGGATTACTTAAAAATAATTTAGGAAAAGGGAGATTCATTTTAAAACATCTCCTGGATTCTGCACTTCCTCCCAAGGGCATGAGCAAGAAGCAGAGCACTAGAACTCTTTCATGGTGTTTCTGTAATCTCCAGTGTGAAGGATTATCTGTTTTTTAATATATACTGTGTGGGGAAAAAAAAAATCTGTTCTAGCTATCAAGCAGTCACATGCCATTAATATTTTTGCTGAAAATGAGTACAAACTAAGGTACAAGGAAATGGATTTTCTTGCTTGGCATGTTGTCATATGTTTGTGGCAGAACTTTCTGAGAAAAAGTATTCTTTTTTATGTTTTTGGTAATAAAAGTCTATCTATTTTTACAAAACTTCATTGTATGCTCTGACAAGGGCACTTAAATTCCTGATTCTATTATCAGTAAAATAAAATGTGAAATCTCATTATCTACCATAATGGAGTGGCACGTGAAAATTACTTATAGTCTGGTTCTTTTTAAAATACACAGATTTTACAGAAAATTTTCTACAGGCTGAAATAATAGAGGACTGGTGGGATAACGGGCATACCCTGTGTATCTTGAAAACAACACAATACAGAAAGAATATTGCCTTGCTTTCACTGGGCTGCATGTGATTTGTTATGTCATGCTGGACTGGAGACAGCTCTGCACTGAGACACTTTGCGTGGCCCTACACCCTGGGCACAGCTCATTTGCAAGAGGATTAACCTCCCTGTGCATCACAGAAGTCGCAGCCGCATTAAGCAGAGAGACCAAAAGAAGGGAAAGGAAAATCCTGTCTTGTAAAAAGGTGTGAGACATTGCTCCATGACTCTGGCCTCTTGTGGGAAGAGTATGCAAATATAGAAACTCTGGGTAAGGAGATAACAGACCTTCTTTGAGGAAACCTGCCAAAGCAGTCCAATAGTGACTACTATCATTAGCTCTGAGCAGCAATTTCCTAAACTCTGGTTTTCAATCACATGCAACTTCTCTGAAATTTGAGCTGTCTTGACTGCAACTTCATTCTTCAACTCTGCCTGAAAATAAATACTTTCCTTCTAGTATCTGAGAAGAAAACAGTCATTTCTTCATAAGGAGAAATCTGGAAAAGAAAATATACTCTGTAGTCACAAGAAGGTATTTTAAATAAGAGAAATTACTATATTTTGAATTACCTTTACTGAAAGGAATAGGGAGGAGATTGATTTCAATTTGGTCAATGTCATCAGTAAAATTTTATTTTTGAGAATGTACTACAGATTCCTCTTCCCTCTCCTATTCTCATGACAAGTGCACAGACCAGCAAGGGTCATCAAAAGTACATGTGAGCACTACAAGTATTAAGTTTGCCACTTAACTACCCAAGCAATGGGGCTACAGCTGAGATAGGGGTTCCTTCATCCTTGGAGAAACTTGAACAAATTAATTTCTTTGAAAAGTCATGTTCCACTTAATAAGAGGGTATTATTCTGCATGGAGAAGAATGGGCAACTGTTCAAGTCTTCCCTTGTATAATCTATGAGATCTTTTTATTTCTTACATGCAGAAGCATATGTGATGCCCAAGAGAAGATGGTGTCCTAAAAATTGCACCCAAGTGGATGGAAAAAGTGTTGTTAGAAATTTAACTTAATCAAGTCCTTTCTTCTAAAATTAACCCTTTGTGATCTCACTAAATTTTCTCTTTTTGTGTACAAAATTTTCAGAACAGACTTAGGATTTCAATACAACTTTTTCTTAAATTTGGAAAAAACTGTGTTTCTGTGCCTTTGAATTATACGACAAACATGACATTGTCAACTATCTGATGTTGCATTGCTTCAAGACCATACAATTACCTACATTAAGGAGCTTCTAAATCAAAAAATCCATGAGCAGTTCCTTGGATACAGATGTGATTCCAATCTCACTCCTGTTCCAAGCTGTGTACAGAGAAAAGGTTTTAGAGAGTCTCCTCTCATCATTTGATTGCCTCACTGTTTGGTCTTCATATTTGATTACAGACCTTTTATTTGTTTATAATTTCTGTTATTATTTTGGACACATTTAGATTGGATCTAAATTTTGAACCATATTTCCAGTATTAACTCAGTTTCCACACTGCTTCAAAGCCCAAGCCAAATCTGCCTGACATCTCACCCTTTTTATTTTAAGGACTTGATACAATGTTCTTCCTTCCAGTCATGTCACCTGGTTAGTGGCAGTCTGGTTTTAACACATGTGCTTCAATGAAGTAAACTTTTTCAGTTCGTAAGAACTTTGTCTTTAATCTTAGCTTGAGTCTACTCAGGTTACACTCTTCAGTCCACTTTACAGCCTTTCTGGACATATCACATACAGAGCCTTGTCCCTGTAGAGCATGCATTTGGATGGGGAGGAAATGGAATTTACACCATCAAAGAATCTAGTCAAATTGGATTGTTCTTGAATATGTATTGATCCATTCTATGTAAAACAGCACTGTTTCCATTTATTTTTTAGCAGCATTAGTAGACTTCTTGAAGAAATAAAGCAGTAATGGTACCTGTTGTTTTTTGGCTTTTTTTCTCTAAGGATTCTGAGATTGTCTGGTTTATTTAAATTGGAAGATAATTTTACTTTCATGCTTTGTGGTGGTAGTGGCCTATCAGTCAGCTATCACTAAAACCAGGTTTAATAGACCCTTCGAATCACTGTAGAACAAAATCAGTCTAACTTGAAGCCTTCTGCTGTGATATTCCTGTGATACTTTTCCTCTGCCACCTTTGTTGAAATAACCTTTGAGATAATTAGCATCTGAGTCCAGCATGTGCTTTCCCTCCAACTCAAGGAAGAAGGGAGGATTTCTGAAGATAATAGCATAATGCAAATACATAGCTAGAAAGATTGTTTTCCTGCTGTCTTGTTGCTGTCCCTGATCAGTTTATTTCTGCAGATACTACTTAAGCCTTGCAGCATAGTTTGAGTAGAAAATCTGCCAGTATGTGGTTGGGATTAAAATTCACATGATTTTTATCTTGCAGTGTTCCAGTATTTTCAGTTTTATACTTTTCTTCATTCTTCATTCTTCTGTTAAATTCTGACCGGATTTGATCAAGCTGATGGATAATCAGCTTCGAATTTATTTGGATACAATATATGGATCTGGATACAGGGAGCCTGGATAGTTTTTTTCAAAATTCAACTAATAATTCTGGACAACGCTTCTGCAGGCGCATCCAGAAGTTACTTTTGGAAATTGTAGCCATGTAAACTTAGCACTTCTCTCCATGTGGTTCTTTTTTCTGTTTGCCATCATGAGACCCAAAAGCTCTACCTCTGCAAGTGTGCCAAGATGTTTGAATCAGCCCAGTAGCATACCTCTGAAAAGGTCCTGGCTAACAATAATGTACCTTTTACAAAATAGCTACATCAGAAATGAAAAAATGCTGTTACTACTACCCATTTCACAATTTAGAATTGATCAGATTTCTCTGATGTCATGCTTTAGGTGAACCTTCCATGTCTCATTTTCAAGTTAATGATCTGTTAGTTAATGATCAGTGGATCAAGCCTGGAATAATTCACAGCCTGTCTCAGAAAATCTCGACCATTTGCCTGTAAACCACAGAGCTTTTAGGTACAGCAGCTGAGTACAGTGTACCTTATCCATAACAGGGTGTGCTTTGTGACTCACAGTGTCTTGAGGGATTTGAGTCTCCATGATTTTCCAGAAGGGTTACAAGAGGCCTTAAAAAAGCAAAGAAAGTCTGCAGCCCCAGTGACTCTTCCTTGCCCAGCAGTGTATCTGTAACGGCATGGGTCAGGGTCTCCAGAGAGGTAACAAGCATAACCTTCTTCAAAAATTCATCTTGATATTCTCACCTGTTCAGCAAAAGACCATATGACAAAACCTGATGTTTTGCCTCTCTGGGTGAGATCTACATCTCTTCTCTTTTCTGAGCTCTACCCACCCACAGCTGACTTTGCACCACATTAATCTATAGTTAGAAATGCCGTGCTCAGAGTGAATTATATAACTGATAGCAGCATTGCCTTCCCTGGAGGATATTAAGTGCCTTAAAGCACTTGTAGGGAAGACTTAAGTACTAACCATGCTGCTGAAACCAAAGGTGCAGCTTTTTTAAAAAATGGCTGGTTAATATTGAGGGTTCTGCATGCTCTGCTGCCAGTTTGGGCAGGGCAATTTTCAGCAGGTGGCAGGCGGGGTGGTGATGTGAGATCAGGGACAGGGGAGAGGGAGACTATCTGTGAGCTGTCTTACCTCTATGTGCATTCATACATATATATAGCTAAACTGACAAAGGAAACTTGTCTCATTCCACATCTGAGTTTAAATGCATGATCTTATTTGTGTTGTTGCCTGAGTCCCAACTCATGTGGAGGGTGAAAGACTGAGCAGTATTTGCTATAATTTGTAATTGCTGCATAGGTGCACCATTGCCATTATCTAATTCTTTTTTCAGAGTACCTCAAATATTTTTGTGTTGTGGAGTGAAACCTCAGCATGGTTTTCATCTCTTTATTTGCTCTTTGACTCCATATTCTCTTATCAGCAATAAAACCCTGGAACACTGCGCTAGGTTTTTTGGTGTTTTGGAAAGATTTTTGAAGTGTTTTGTGTCTGTGTGAACAGCTGTCTGCCTTTTTACTGTGTACCCACCTACATCACATTCCCAAGGAAGGCTAGTGAAATATCAAGTAATAGCAGCATTTATTTTAACTATTGTCATGAAATTATACCATCTTGCTCCACTAAAATGTTGGTGAGGGTGGTATTAGAAAATGTACAAGGAAGTTGGAAGGTTTTTTAAGTTTTTGTGAGGAACCTAAAAAGGAGGGCATCTGCTACTTTGGTCCAGGTACAGAGCAGACACCCTCTGTCCAGCACAGTGCTTGTGTGCTGCCCAGGAACTCAGCAGGGGCAGAGGTTCTATTTGCTCATAGCTCACCTTGTCTCTTTCTTCCATGACAAAATAGTTAATGTGAGAAAATAAATGAAAATAAAAGAAAACATGTCCACAATCACAGAAATCCTGCTCTGTACAAAATCTTGTGGTTATTTTGAAAAGGTACAGACGATTTTAGTAAAGAAATTGTCTCTGGGGAGAATGTATGTTTTGATGAAAATTTTTGCAGGAAACTCTGGACCAGATTTTGCATTCATTTTTAAATTTAAGTATCTCCAATGGGTATGTAGGGTAGTTTGGTTTTATTAACGATGTACTTCTTTTTTGCAACAAAAATACACCTAAAGCCTTTGCACAGGATTGTGTATACCCAGTAATGATGAGGCAGACCCCTTGTTTTGAAGGGCTCTTGACCCAACCAAATTAGCCAAAAAATGTTGTAGCATTCTCAGAGTGATCTTTTCCTGCAAAATTAACCTATTCTGATGAATCATCAGTGCCCACCCTTGACAGATGTCTGTAACTGGCAAAAATATCTTCACTCTGAAGATGGGAAGCTGATCACCTAATGAGTGCATTTACCACCTTGTAACAGGAACAGCCTTCTGTTAGCAGGATGTAATTTATTCTTTTTGCCTAGGAGCTGTGGTGNCAAAAAAAAACACCAGAGTGGGGGCAGAGGAAATATATAAGAATGTATGTACTTTTAAAAAATTCTTTCACCAATGAGGCAAAAATAAATCTTTATTGAGATGTAATACTGCTGGCAATTAGAGTATTGATTTTATATGTGATGCTGAATGTACCACTAAGTGGAGGTTGGTAGTTGAAAAGTGGTGCTGCCTCAGTCCTTCTGAGGCACTGTTTGCTTGATCTGCCACTCATCCATAGCCCTACACCCTGCTGTCATATTCATCCCCCTCCTATGGATACCAGTATCTTTCTCTCCCTCTCCCTCCCTCACATAACCCTTCATCTGTTTCAGCTCTTTCCTCTGCCCATAAGAGGAGACATGATCTAAAAACAACATGGGGGACTGTGTGAACAACCACCAATAGAGTCCCTTAAACACATGGATTTGTAAAAACTTGATTGTTCTAAGCCTGTCCAAGCCAGGACTACAATTTGAATTAAACATAAGGCAACTCTTTTCACTGAATCAATAAGTGCAAATAACATAGCTTGCAACCATGTTTTATTTCCCAGACAAAAATGGTTCTTAACAGCTTCCTGAAGGCTATGCTTCAGCCACCTGCTGCTAAAGTGGTTTGCATTTTCCTAGAAAATTTGATCTTCTACAACATTAAAACAGACAAGTATGCAGTCAGCATGCTTGTGCATACTTGGGGCTAGATGTTTGAGAGTCATATTTTTTGATGAACGCTATAACTTTCTACAAACTTTATTTTAGCAAGCATAAATGACAGGGGTAGAGGATGGAGAGCTGGAACTGTGGGAATCTTTCTTCCAGACTCACTTAATTTTAGATGCTTTTTGGAGACAAAGGCAATCCTCGCTGTTTTTGAGAAATGCCAGTTTGGTGTTTTGCCACGCACCTCTTATTTGCATTTCTAATACTAGCTTTCACTGCAAGATCCCATTCTCTCGATATTCTTCTCTGGTGTGTCTGCTCCTGTATTTGGGTTCCTGTAGGGACCTTAGAACATGTATTTTGCAGTACTTGTTTCCATTTTGTAAATACACTGAAACACACTGTAATACCAGTTGATTTTTGCAGCTGGCATATGAATATATTCTACTCCCAACAGGAGAGTAATTGAAATGCAGATGCTGAGAACAGCTGCTTACAGTGAAATCCCAGTTCCCACTTGGTTTGTTCTGAGCAAGAGGAGTTTCCTAGAAAAGCAGATAACCTCTGCTTTTACTTTTCTTCACACTATTCTCCTTCCTAGAGGTATAAATGCTGAATAAACATTCCACATTTGCTATTTCACAATTAGTTTCATTAGCAAAGCTAACAACAATTAAAATTTCCTTCCCTAGGAGCTCTTCTCTATTCTGCCATTGCTCTTATCCTCTCCAGGCCACCCAAGTAGTGTATTACTTCATTCCTTCCCCTTGGTGTTCTACATCAGCAAAAGCATTAGGTACAGGCAGTGGGAAGTGATAACCTCCAGCATTAAAGATCATTAGAATTTCATGGGGTTTACTTTCTGTTCCAATTCTCCCGTATCATACAGATCACTATCGTTTTTCAGTCTATTTCTCTACACACTTAATTGATACTTAAGTAGCTAACAGGTAAATGAGGGAGGAATGAAAATTCAGATCCATTATTTTTAAATTGTTTCTTAGTTTAACATGCAGGATGAAGAAGAGAAAAATTGTATGAATCAGCATTGTCTTTGAGTGCTGATTTACACTATACAGGGGGACTTTGGGTGCTACGTAGTTTCTAACTTTGAAGTTGCTGTCTTAGAGAACCTCTGCAGCTATGCATTAAAGCTGTTGTATGGACAGCAGGCAAACTGCATTTAAAAAGCGCTGTTGCTAAATCTAAACCATTTTTTTCTATAGAAGTGCTTAAGGGAAAGAAAACATCCAAAATCCAGTCCAAATTGTGTCTTTATGACACAACAAAAATAAAAAGTAAAAGCCAGACAAACTGAACATGTTTTTTATTGTTATTAAAAAGAATGTGGATCTGGACTGACAGCTTGTAAACTAAGAACCACTTGATCTGTTTTCAAATGCTGTACTATCCTCAGAACAGCCCATGGAAATCATGATGTTCTGTTAAATGATTCAATACTCAGGGATTTGATTTGTATTCTTAGTAAAAGGAGATTATTTCTCAGAAGAAATTGTTGTACTTTCATGCAGTTACCCTTTGACATAACTATTAAAACCAACAGAAAACAACATGTATGTCAGGAGCTGTGCAGACACATGCTTACATGATTTAACCCTATACTCTGAACTTCCTTAATTTGCTTTTCTACCCCCATCTCTCTTTCTCTGCAATCTTTGATGTGGTTAACTGGAGCCTCACTTAGACATTATAGAAGATTTTATCAGAAGTGCAATTGTATTCTTTTTAAACAGCCTTTTCACAAATTCCACTTCCACCCTAGTTATTCATGCTTTTATCACACTAAGGGCAATAAAACTCCTCTTTATTTACACTAGATTAATGCTTTCTTGAGTATAATGAGACATACTTTGGCAGGTGCAACTTTGCAGATAATTTATAAAAGCCCAATGGACATTTATTACCTCCCTACCATTAATTATATACGTTTGGAAAATGTGTGTTAATAGAGGTGAATGCATACATACATGTGATTGTAAAACTAAATGAACAAGACATAAACAAAAAGTGATAGAATAATTTGATAGAAAAGGAATAACCAAAGGAAAGAGGGCTTACTCTTAAAATTACTTAATTACAAGTAAAAGTGACACCTCAATGTGATACTTGGGTTGCCCTGGCAGTGGAGTGAGCCAGGAGCTGCTGCTTCTTTTCAGCAAATGATACCAGGCATCTCTGCTGGTTTCCAAGCCCACAAGTCTGTGCACAGAAATTAGACAGGGGGCATTTAAGTAACAACTACCACCAAGTGAATGAATAACTATATAGCATAACCAAGTGCTTAACTTCTGAGAGAAAAGCAACATCTCCTTAAACAACGTGTCTGTCATTCCACAAGATATAAACACTATATTGCATAAATACTCTACTTTCGCTCCCTAAATGATGTTTTGCAAGTATTCTTTAGCAGCCCCTAAACCAAATTGTTTATAAATGTGGCAGTGAAAACTGCATCCATTAACTTTATCTGAAAATATAAAAGAACCCTGCTGTTAGGGAACTGAAAAATATCTGACAGCCATGTCTTGGCTCTTGGTGATTTTAGTAAGTTATTCACTGTGATAGAGGGGACTACACAACCACAACACTGCTGAAAATTAAAAACTCCATAAATAGGTGATATAAAATTAACTGTGTTCAACCAGATGAACATAGATGCATTTAGCCACAGCTTACATGTAACATTGACTCACTGAGAGAACACCTGTGGGTTAAATTCACAATCCTGTGTACAAAAGGTAGATGCTCATTTAACAGCAACCCAGTTCATTACCTCGTGCTTGTTCCCTCAAGAAATGTCAATGTCTTTTAGCTAGATCCAGGTGCAAGAGATGTCTCAAACTTTAAAATGTAGAACTGCTGGGTGAAGCTTAAATGTGATGGTGGCCCAATCTTAATGCACGTAAACATATTATAATGATTACAATTAATGGATTATGGTGCAACATAACTGAAATTATAAAAACTAAAATATTTTAATCTGTGATTTGTCTGTAGTGGCCTTTTCCCTTCTCTTTTTCCTGCTATTCCTTCAAGAATTTTTTTCTTTTATTTTAATGGAAGCAGGCTCAGGCTCAAATTTTGCTGCACTTCTAACTGCTTTGCTTGGAGAATTTGCAATATTATTTCAATAAAATTCTTAGGTGTCACCCCAAGGCTTCAGATGACATTCTTCTCGTGTCCACAGATGTATCACTCTTAGATGCAAATAGGAAGATAAGCAAGGATAGAAAAACTGTAAAGTTGAAGGAAATATCAAGAGAGAGCAAACCATATATGGTAATGTAGAAAGTAAGGATGGGGTCAGAACCAATAGCTAGTATATGAATACCCAGGACTGAGATACAGGTTGGAAACCAAACAATTCATCTGTGTTTGTTGAGGTGAAGTATGAAAAAGGGGGAAAACACCATGTTGTGATTCACTATATTGTACAATTTTATGTATATAAATATATCAGAGATATACAAAGTAAGAAATTCTTATCCTTTTAGAATGTTTGAAGCTGAATTCAACACATTTGGTACATAATCATAACATAGGTTGTGTTAACCAGGTTGATTTTTCTCTGACTTTCAATATTTTGTTCGCTTTGAAGGTAAGAAGGTTGAATAGTGGAGATGAGAGATTCAAATCTCTTACTTTTATATCTAGTTTAGACTTAGAATTGGTATTTTTTGTGTGAAACTTTATTATTGTTTCAAATGTTCCACAGATACCAAAACAATGCTTCCAAAATAAAGTACATATCCCTAGAACTGATTTTAAAATTGGTTCTACTTTGCAATTTCACATCAGATTTTAAACAAGAAAACAAAGGATGGGTGTCTTGAGCTACATTCTGTTGTAGGTAGCAGAACAGATTTAACTTGGCTCATGAGGGACAGAACAGTGCGTGTGAAAGAGTTCCTTTTTGGGTTCTGCCAGAAAATGCTAAGGTAAAGGACTCCTTAGTCTTTAACAGATAATCTGCTCTCAGGATCTGCAACTGTATGAATTCAGTGAGATGAATGTCCAGTGTGTGTGCTTGAAGCTGGGTTCAAAGCCTGTAGTTCAAAGGAAGAGTTAAGACAAAACTAGAACAAGAAGGACAGCTACACACTGGAACATCTGTGGGATGTGTGACCAAGGACAATTTCTGTGAGATGCAAAACAGAAAACCAGATGTTCGGCATGAAATAAGACTTTATTTTTAAATTCTGGTAGGATGAAGGATTTCTAACATGAAAGATCAGAGCAATTAAAAATCAGGAGACTGATGAAAATGGTGTCACATTCACTACCACTTTCATCACCAAGACCATGAGCAGAAGGAAAAAGGGATATGATGCAGAATGACACTAATTGTGAACTGACCTTGCTGAGAAAAAGTAAATTACTTATCAGGAGCCCTCCCTTTGGTTTTTTACTTTTGAATGTTTTTTCAGGCTGTTTCGGACACAAGAGTGCCTGGGTGATTTTGTTAAAATGATAGAGATATGATATGTTTATAACAGAACCATAGCATCTCTAAGGTTGGGAAAGACCATTAACTCAGCACTGCCATCCACCAGGACACATCTCTGTCATTCAGTGCAGCCAATTATAGTTGTGTTCACTCTGACCTTAACTTAAATAGCTTCCAGACCTGAGCTGGCTCTCACTCTCCAGTTAGGAGGACAGATGGCACTCATGTGACACTTCTTTTGCTGCTCTTGGTGGACATACCCTCCAATCAAAATAATACTGTAGATGTAAAAAACCTGAAGTATATTGCACTCATCAGAGCTTGTAGGAATAACAAACAGACACTATCCCAACAGCATTTAAGTCATGGAGAAGCAATTAATACTGTACAGCTGTACTCCAGTTTGGTGTGATTCTCTTACATAAGGGAACAAGAGAAGATTTCATTTTTTTTTCATTGCTTTCCTAGAATGTCCCTTTTGTTCTCCTAAGCCCCCTCTTTCTGAAGAAAATGAAAGCCCCAACACAGTTGCACTGAGGTCTGTTGGCTCTCCAGGAGACTTCTTGTCTTGGTTATATAGATGAGCCAGTCAAGGAGCAAAAGTGCCACTACTTGGTTGTAATGGCTGAGAGTCACTTCACTAACGAACCTCAAATGCTCAGGTATGTTTAGCTAAACCTTTAATGTTTAGCTGATGAAAAACTGGCCAGCTGAATTGTGTTCTCAACCAAACATCCATAGGGCACTATTTGAATGACATCAGTTCATACATACCACATCATCTCACTGTGGGCTACCCACCGTCAGAAGAAGGGGCTAATTTCAATGAATATTCTGCAGTAAACAAATGCTCTATGGTAGATGCTTTTCTTCTCCATCCATTTTTCTCCTAGTTTCTACTAGGCACTTCTGGGCAGACTGTTTTGCCAGAGAAAACTTGTTGATTGCCATCGGCTGCTGTTGAAGAATAAAGTTCAGTCACAGTCTCCAGTGTAATGTCAAAAGGGAAAACATTAATTAAAAGAGGCAATCTAATACTTATGCCCTGTGAACAGACTCCAGGCAGCACAGAGCTGATTCTTATGTTTCATTTCTCTATCTTTGGCATTTGTGCTGAGTCAGATAGATGAAACTATGCCTAGAGCAACACTCTTTAACTGCTTTTTTCTTTTTTTTAATGTGCTGAACACCTGTCCCCTACTCTCCCAGTGCATTTAAAAGTGTAGAAGTCTCATAATATCAATTCTGTCTCTTTCTCTGGAAAAAAAATTGTATTGAAATCTCTATTAATATTTAACAACTGCTCTTTGGTGTTAGGTGATAATTGGCTAAAGAGAGATGCCTTTAAATTGGTGCATTTCAGTGTGGTTCTGCTTATGTTTTTCACAGCTTTCAGGCATTTAACCAGCAGGACATGTTCTGACACAACATGGTGATCCTCATCATCCACCTAACAACAAATGGCCAACAGACTATATTCCAAACAGGAATGCAAGAAACAGAGTCATGAGCAGCTTAGGAACAACTTAGTCATTGGGAAAATCTTCTAACATTGAACATTTTAGTTGTTAGGTTATGTCCGATGGTATCAATGCTTGTATCTCCTCAATAGAGGTGTTAATACAATTGCAAAAGGGTATGGACTCAAGTACAGCTTAAATGAAGTCCCAAACAGTTCTTTGCCTCATTTTTTTTATTCCAGAAATGAGCTCTTCACTGAAGACCTCAAATAGTTGCATTGTTTTCAGCTTCACTGCCAGGTTCTCTTCTCTAAGAAGAGAGGGTTTACCTGATTTAAAAGCCATTAGTCATCACATATTACTTTGTGTTCAATATATCATATTTTTCTCCTCCTCCTAAAGCTTTTTTGTGCTGTTAGTACCCATGTCCCCAGTTCTGAAGCACTTTTTCTTAAGAATTTTTTTGACATAAGGGTCACAACAGTGAACAGAACAGTGGACTTTCTGTGATGCCTGGATCATCTTCCAGAATTACTACCGTTTATTTAAAAGTCGACAGTGTACCCAGGTAGGTCAAATACTTTGTCCCAATTTGTGTTACCATGCATTTTAAATATTATGCTCTCAGTTCACCCAGCTTTATTGCATGTCACTGGAGTGCCATACAGCTTCTAATCCTAATTATTCCATTTAACTCTGTGGCATCTGCAGGTTTTTGCCACTTTGCAAATAATTTTTAGATCTCTCATGGATAATATGAACTAACCTGCCTTGCTGCGGGGCTTTGTGCAGTCACTGACAACTTTTGACACATTTAAATTTGACCATTATTTCTCCTCTTTAATTTATGTCTTGCAGACAGTTTCTACCCAATGATGGGACTTTAGTTTTGGTTTTGTTTTTTTCTACTCTACCTGTAAGCCATGGAGAGGTATTAATTCCTTGAATGCCTCCCCGTCTGGCGGCTAATTTTCTTCTGTCATATTAGCTGTGGATACCAGGCCACCTGCAGCTGTTCCTGCAAGGCAATAGACTTGGCCTGTTTCCCAAGATAAATCCTTTCCCACCCCACCAAATTCCTAGTTTCCTCTACAAAGACTAAGAGGTACAGAGCATCATACAAACAATACCAAAATGCTGCCTTTCCCAGTAAGGGAGGAAAAAAATCCACTCCAGAGAAACCCAAAATCAACTGAACAAAGCAGCATTATCTGAGACTCTCATCACTTAAGGGAATGCAGTAACATTGCAGTAATATTGCCACACAAATTGAGATGTCTCACAGGTCCAAGCTCTCTCTAAATAAGGGCCATCCATAATTCAGTGCTGGCTCGTCTAGCAGTAGTGGTCATTATAATGAAACCTTGGGTTTGGGTAAAAACAGAGTCATAGGAAGATCTAGCAATTTGATAAATATTAAAAAGTTAGTATCACACAGGGTGTAAATCATCTTAAACTCCTCTATAATCTCTAAAACACTGCCTGTGCCTGCCCTTGGATGTAGTTGCACAGGTCTGAAAATTTGCTTCTAATTCAGGCTGGCAAGGATGATGGAAAGAACTCACTAGAGAGCAGAGTCTGGTTCTTGAGCTGCAGTTATTGCTTAGCATACACTTAATTAATACTTAGCGTTCCTTGAATGAGAATGACTTTTTAACACTTACAAGCACCCACTGCTCCAGAGCTTTCTGAATCAAAGTTATATTTTTTTACAGGCACAAGAAGCAATTTTCGACCAGTTTTGTTTTCAGATACCATCTCTAGCTGAGCACTGAGGCTGCAGTGCAAAAAAAAAGATCTCCGATTCCTCTAACTGGAAATATTGCTTATCTTCCCACTGGAATTAAATAAAAAAATGTGACATTCATTTTTACTGATGTAAGTATTTGCAAATACGTATATTTGTAAAACTTTAATTTTAGCCTAAGTTAACCTGACACATCTTTTTAAGGAGCTTGCCCAAGGCCACACAGTGGCTCTGTGTCATCCAGGATTAGACCTCAGGAATTGTTGCCTTTCAGTCCACTAGACCAAGCTGCCTCTCATGCTGCCGTCAGACCTCTCCAGGCCAGATAAGATCAATGTGATCAGTTTCTACATGGGGTTGATCTTTAAAAACATGTGCATCCTAACTGCCTGAAAAAGTAAAATAATGTTTTTTTGTACCAACAGAGGGCATAACTGTTTTTTATTTTNAAAAAAAAAAAAACCCACACCATGAGGCACTTAAAGCTCCAGGGATGCTGGTCCATTTTGTGTTCTCATCCCTTCATCTTTAGCTTTTAACAGGATTACCATTCTCAATTTGGCCGACTCCAGAAGGGATGTGGGTGGCATTCACAGTAGCAAGAAATGTACACAAACTCAGGATAAAAGGCTTGAACTCAATTAAAGGATTAACACCTACTTCATCATCATTTCACGTATCCCTCGACCACATATTATCCAGAGATTGTATTTTGTCTTATCTCCGTGTCTCAAGGGCTGCACAAAATAGATGGTGCCTGTGCTTCTGGCTGCATCATGCTCCTTATGGAGCAGTGGAAAAAAAGAAAGGTCTGGCTCCAGAATTTGACTGCTTCCTCTTCCTCCCCCACTTAGTCCAGCTTGCCTTAAGTTCCAGGAGATGACACCTTGCACATAGTTTGTCAGTCTCCCAACCAGGACGGTCAGTCTGCTGCAGGGCTCACTGACTGCTTAAATTGTTGGACATGGGCTGCAGAAGAGGATTCTTGCAGCTGTGCTGGAGCAGGCAGCACAACACCCCCAAAACCCTGTGCTGGCAGGAATACCCATGCCATGCTCTGCTGGGCCTGTGCAGCCATCCCAATCCAAGCACTAGCTTCCCTTGCTGTGGCATCCAAGGGATGAGGTTTGGGGCTCAAGCCACATGGAGAGATTTGGGGTGTTGATGGCATGACAAACAGAAAGATCAGAGGGATTCTTTTCACAGTAGTTGTGAAGTATTTGGAGCGTGAGAAGAGGATACTTAGCAGAACAGAGGTCTTTAAACCACTAGCTGAAGGTCTGACACTAAGGCAATTAACAAATCAAGACAGATTATGTAGAATTCTCTGGATCTACTGGGAAATTGTTGCTTATTGCAGCCTTTCAAGGCCCTTTAAAACTCTGACTGTACTAAGCCAGATTAAGTAGAAGACCAGTGCAGCTCCTTCTGGGATGTTACAGGAAATTTGCCAGCCTTCAGATTTTCATGATATACACACAGTAGCTGTGGGAGAACTTCTTACCATCTGCAGGTAATAACAGTAATGCCTTGCACTGTTACCATGCCTTTCATCTGTGGCTATCAAAAGGCTTTCTAAACATTAACTAGTTAAATGACACCACTCCAGTGAGATATATACTTCTAACTTGGGTTGCATGGGTGACTTTTATTAATCTAAGAGCTTTCATAGGGCTGCCAAGGCTTTGCTTACAAGGCAAAGATAATGATAGACAAGATGTGTTGGTTTGGAGGCTGAAGACTAGGACAGTCCTTTAGGAGGGAGACCACTTTAACTATGCCATTTTTATATATTTTCACTATGTTCTTAAAAATCCTTTACACACCTAAAATCTGAGTAGACATCTAAAAGGAGATAAATATGCATCTAGAGATAGCTGAAAATAATGTGTTTTGTAGGAGAAGGAAAATAAAAAGCCTTGATGTTGACTCAAGGTAAAAACAAAACCTAAAAACTATTCCCACAGCAGACACAAACCCTTTGATGGCCTGTGGTGGTGTTCCATCAAACCCCTGAAAATTGAGTTTAATTTTGGTGTTTTTATCATCTTTTTAACAGATTTACTTTTTAATGCTGGAAAGGAAAACTTTTCTGTCAAAAATGTTCAATTCTTAGATGGGTTAATTTTTTAATATATTTCTGTCTGAGGAGGAGTGAAATCTCTTTGGAGATTTCATTTGGAGACTTCATTTGGAGATTATCATTTTAATGGGAATCACCGAGAATATGAATTTGGGTGTTCCCTTTACTCAGACAGCTGAGTTGTATCCATTCTCTCTCAGAGTTGAGGTGGAAAACCCTCTCTCATTACAATTCAGCCTTTGTTGAAGCCAGGCTTTTCAGGAGAAGGAAGGAAAGCAATCATTTCCCAAGTGAGACTGGGCATCTGGCAGAGATCAGTCCAGATAACTCTGAAGTATCTAAGCTGCACAACTGGGAGTGCAGCCAGGACCTACAGTCCTGTGACATAGCTTTTCCTTTGCTGTGATCTGATAAATCCTTTAGGCAAAGCCCACAGGGCTCCACCATCAGTACTGTGGTAGTAACTTGCTAAGGCAGGTATTTGAAATTCTTTGATGCACTTGTTTTGCAACAAGCTCCACAAAGACAAGATCCCAAACAGAAAATGTAGTCATCTCTTAGGACAAGTGAGAATAAACTCACAGTGGGATTGCAGCTGCCCTATGTATTCTTTATGCAGCTGCTGGCCACACTGCAATGAGAGGTATTGCCCAATTCGTGCTGAGCTTTGTAGGCCAACACCTTCACACAGGAAGCCCAGAAGAGGCCAGACAGGGTCACCATCTATTAAGGTGTAACTGTCTGCCAAGCTCCTTGGCATTCTTTGGTCATTCTTTTGTTTTTAGACATTAGACTTTTTTTTTTTTATGCTCTCATTATGTTATCCTGTTTAGGAGACAGCGTAAGACCTAGAGGCAAAGAACTATGAATATGCATAGGGAGCTGTGTTAGAATTCAGTCACGCTCAACACTGAAATATCCTGGTATAAAACCAGGTCACCTTAATTTGAGTCAATAGATCTCCTGTACCTTTAAGCATGCAAAGAATAGTACTGACTTCAATGGGACAGTTTGAATCCTTAATATTAAGGATGTATTAGCATCCATGGGAGAAGGAAGACTAAGTATGTATGTGATCGTCTCACTCCCATACCAACACTGCTTTAATGTTACAAGAAAACAGTGGATACTACTTGGGCACTGTGTGTCCCTAAGGGAGAGGTGTTACACAAACCCTCCTTAAAAAAAAAAAGGTAAGAAATTATCCACTGTACATTTACTGTATGCAACCAGCATGAGAACATCTTTAACACCGTAATAAACACCCAACACCACAGCTGAAGTGAGCATACATCTTAGCAGAAATTAGTCTATAATTATCAGTTCGTTGTTTAATTGTGATCATGCCCCGAGGACTTGTACCCTTTCAGAGAAGACAAAGGTGGCAAAGTAAATGCAGGATAAAATGCTTGTATGTTATGATTTTATTTTTTAAACATAAAGTTTAAAATCATCTTTATATTTGTTTTCAGTGAGTAATGCATGGATCTTCTTCCCTTGAAATACTCTTCACAGAACTTGTATGTGTTTCTGACTGATCCTGCTGGAGCTGGAAACTCTCTTGTGCCCTCTGACAGTGCTTCATTTTAGCATTGACCCACAGACCCCACTTGAGCCCCCAGCCTAACTGAGGACATTCCAGCAAGGATGGGCTTATGCAGAGTCCCACTGGTGTTAGCAGGAGCAGGAAAGGGCTTTAAGGAGGGCTGTTACACTTTTGCTTCACTCAGCTGGAGTTGTGCCAAGCTGCTCATCATTACTTTGAAAAGCAGAGAGCATTGCGTGGCCACCAATCTCAGAAGATCACAGTCAGGCAGTCCCCCTCCACTGCTGGTACCAACTTCAGAAGAATTCTTCATACATGTCTCTTGAACTCTTCCTCGTGTCTCCTTTCCTCCTTTTCTTTTTTTTAAATTACATACAGTCCTCAATATATTACTGATATCAAGAAGATAGGTGTAAGAGGAAGAAGTGTACAGGTAGTTTGTATTCTAATTATTGCTTGAGCATTCAGATGTCTTTAACACAGATACCGTGCACGTACAGTTCCTGCTGTAACTGCAACATAGCTCACTGCTCATGAAAATTTATAGACTCTTTCAATCTTTAAAGACAATCCGAAAAACAACTTTCAACATATCAGAAACTTCACACTCTTGAAGGAGGAGGGAGAGTTACAACAAATTTCTTTAGTGCTACGTTTTGCTTCATCCCAAGTGTTGGCTAGCTTTAATATTTTTAATTTAGAAATGAAAGGAAATGCTTATCATTTGTTTATCATCTGATAAACTAGTGTACTGGAGGGCAAGTCTTATTTCTGTAAACAGGCATTGATGCACTTAAAGTATTACAAATGGTGGTTGATGAATATTCAGCTTACCCATTTTCTTCTCTGTGAATTTATTTCAGAATAAAAGGGAAGGCATAATGAGACTAAATCAAGTACATCTCTACTCAAAATCTTTCTGCAGTTCTCTTATACCACGCTGGATGCATAAAGAATTTGTGAAAGCATTTTGCATTTTATTTGTGTCCAAGAACAAGCCTCAGGTGTTGTGATGCTCCTCAGCATCTCCTTGGCTCAGCTTGTGTGAAGTGATGAGACCATTGCTCAGGCAAGCACTTGCAGGCAGGCAGTGCATGGCCCATGCAGGGTGCTGCTGTGCCAGGCTCTGGACAGCTGAGCATTGCCCCAGGGATGAAGCACCTCAGAGCCACAGCAGGAGCAGGGTAAAGGCTGAAGGAGCTGGGAGGATGGGATTTGGATGGATTGCTACCCCCACATGGCTGTGTAGACTGGAAAACAGGTAGGGCTGGGGGGAAATAGCAAAGCAATGAGGTCTTAAGCTGTGTATATGAGGGGTTGAATATATGTGCAGTGGGTCCCAGAGCTGCACTAGATGTTAGAGGTGGTTTGCAGGCCATGAATGTCTGTCAAGTAATTAATTGCTGCTGCTTGAGGATGGGAGATTTAAAATTGTACTTTCAGAGGAAGGAGATTTGAAGTCAAATAATGGCATGACACTGACATCCTAGGAAACTGTAAGCTTTCCACAATGGTATCCATACTGAACGCTTTTCCCTATATAATGTTTAAAAAGAAACCAAAAACCCACAACCAAAAGTAATTAAAAAAAAATAAAACCCCTGCCATGTACATATTCATAAGCCATGATTTTGCTTAGTTCAAGAACTATCTGCAGTAGAAACTCACTTAGCCACTCTTCTAAGTGCTGCCATCATTTAATGTAAATGGCTTCATAACAGTTTGGAACAGAAATTGTTACAAGTCAGAGGTGTCATTCAGAACAAATCCAGAGAGAAGTCAAGTGACTATGATATGTGAATCACATTGAATTTAGCTGACTGCAGGATATAATTACCTCCATTTATTGTGTTTATGAACAGTTCTTTGTATGAAAAGCTGTTTCTTCCATTTTTAAAATACTTCAGTGGACACAGATTGAGATAAATTCCAACAGAGTGGGAGAAATACAACCTTGCACCTGTTTCTCTAGCACCTGTTTCTCCACCATTTATCGTACTAAATAGCTCAGAACAATTATGCATTGCATTCCTATACTGTGAGTTTAAAGAAAATGCCAAAGACAAGATAAAGGGACATTATTAACACAAATAATTAGAGAGAGCACCTTTCTCTGACTGGTTTCAGCATCACATTTTCTACCTGTGTCATATCTAATTGCTAAACAAGGAGCACAGCTTAAGGTTAGTGACTGAATAGCCTTCTCCAGTTAAAGTTTACTTTATAAAAGAGAGGAAAAAGTATCTGACTCTTCCCACTACCTCATTGGTTGGTAGTCCTTCTTCCTTGTCATTCTTGATGCCCAAAGGCTGTATTTGCAGATGGAGAAAAACTTTTAGTCCCTCACTTTTCATCAGCAATGTTATTTCAAAGGTTGGAGGAAGTGAGACAATTTGCATAAAACAACCCTTAAAGAAGTAATGTAGAAAAGTGACTCACTCCCTTCTCCCAGATTCTCTCTCTGTAGTGAAATCTTACAAGTTCCTATTTGTTTTTCTGGCAGTGCAGAATAACACTTTGAGTAGAGGGAAACACTCAGTCTGCTGCAGACAAACATTGAGACAATAAAGCATATGAGCATCTGGCTGTTTCATACAGGCAATTTCAGGGAACTTTTTAATCAGACTCAGGGTCTGAAGCTATACTGCCCAAGGGTTTCCATAACATGTTAAAAGTGGACAATATTTGCCCTTGGATATATGCTTAATGTTTGAAAACTAAAAATTGAAAAATTTTGAAATGTTTCCTTTTTCAAAAGGCTGGAGTGCTGACTTGCTTTGGGACTGCCCCTGAAGCTCCAGATCTACAAAATGAGCTTTTCTTCCTGTGAATACAAAGATGAGCTGCAATGGGGTGTAGCAGTCAGGGAATTTTGTTCTCCTGAAAGGAGGTCTCTCAGGCTAAGACATGATTTCAGATTCACTAAAGCTGTCTGCAAGGGTCTGCAGCTACACCTTTCATAGGTTTTAAGTAAAGCACCTATTTCCAATGAACTTTGCTCTTGATCCAGGGCAGCAGTTGTTAGAATCCATGCTTATTTAACCACACAGACGATCATTAACATTTTAAACATCTTTGTTAAGCAGGAACAGCCAGGAAACCCTGACTTCCGGATTGCCTTTGGGAAGAAGAGAAGCAACCGTATTGGTGATTGCCATGTTTCTGGGTACATTTCTCTCACTTTCCATCAGAGAAAACATGACCAGGAATCCCTTCTGCCAGAATGTGTCTTTACACCTGTCTCTGTTCAGAATATGTCCCACCTCACACACACAGATGACAAATGAACAAACGCCGTGAGACCTGGTATTTATGTACATGGGGGTTGAGAGGAGTATTGGCATGCTGTGGCATCCATAGGCTCCTGTTTCCTGGCTCCGTTTCTATCAGCCAGTGTGAAGGATATCATCCAGCTCCTGGGGTCTTCATTAATGCCTTCTGCCCTGGGCAGCAGGAGGTAGTGAGGAAGTGAAAGACCAAAATGCAGTTTTGTAAGTTTTTGCTACAGAAGTTGCAGTTTCTCAGACTGACACTAGCTCCTCATAGGCTAGCGCAGACCAGCACAGATACAGCCAGCTATTTTCCTCTTCTTTTTATTTTTTGTTAAAAGTACCATCCACTCCCCTTGAAAAGTCCTTCCTTAGTGCACTGTGCCTACCTAGATGTGTTCTGCAGACACACCAGCAGTTGTCCCTGAGAAAACAAAACAGCACCATGTTCCTGCCATGCCGAAAGTCTGGCTTCACAGATTCATAGCAGTGACAAGGGGTAGGATTCGGGAGAGCGGAGGATGCAGAAGGTCCTGCAATCTTTTCAGAGGAACAGCCTGAAAAGTTTTGTCTGGGATTACCTTGTGCTGCATCCCACAAGTTCGGTTACCACACCACTCATTGCCATGGGAGCCCTCCTTTTCAGTCCCCTCAGCAGGGACAAGGCAGCACAGACAGCTCCTTACTCCTGGCACTTTTCTAGGTGCCCCCTTGCTGTGCCCAGATGTCTGAGTTCACATCTTGAGCTTGTACTCGAGATTTCTGCATTTAATTAGCTCTCAAGCAGTGTGATTATCACTTGGACCTTTTCTGATAAATGGCATTAATTCACAGAAATATGCTAATTAAATTATTTGCATTTTCCCCTGTTGTTGGAGAAAGAGGCCTGAGCTGTAACTATCACAGCCTGGACAAAAATGCCTCTCTCATGCTCGTTTCATGAAATACCTCTCATGGAGGTAAATTTCTCCAATCTTCTGAAAGAAAATGTAGTGGTTAGCCTTTCTCTTCATACTCACTTCTCGTCTGCTATGTTTTTGGTTTTTTTTTTTTTTTTGAGCTTTTGCATTTACGTTCCTAATTAATTTAACAAGTGAATTGTGCCATTTAATTCAGCACATCATATCTCTTTGTAGTGCACACTCTTCAGTAATAAAGTGGCATTATAAATTATTCAATTTTTCAAGCTTTGAGTCTAAATCAAATAACATATGATATCTTTGAAGACATTTTTATTGCTGTTTTTAAAACATATGAATATGTAGTTTTCACACAATGGAAACCAACCCCATTTATTTGTTTTGCTTTGCTTTAATTTGATAGGCAGTATATGTATAATTATATTTCTCCCTTTTATCTGTCATTTTTCTTGGACCCCAAATGAAGCATGTTTCTACATAAAGCAGGCATGAAAGGAATGTCACCTCTTGAAAGAGATTTTGCCTGTTTCCAAACACAAATATTTTAAGGCAGATTGACTGTTCTGAATAAGTTAGAAGCAGACTTTCATAACCCCAATTATAATACATTGATAACAACATTTGTGAGATTAGAAATGGAATGAGGTAGGTTGAGAGGTATTAGAAAGTAAATGGAAAACATACAAATCATTCTGGAAGTGCAAGTTCTAAAGCTGTTCTATTCATTAAAAACCTGCTTGTTGATGTATGATTTATTGTGTGTTGTGTAAATAAACTGCATTGGTATGAGAGGAGACAGGGAGGGCTGTGTGTAACACCTGCAACCAACTTGAAGCTCTTGCAAAGGAGTTTTTCACAATTTCCACTGCACAAAAAGTAATATAACATAGAATATAGGTGATTTGAAATCTCTTTTTTTTTTCAAGAGACAGGTTGTCTTATCGTTTTCAGTTAGAAGAGTAAAGGAGGAAGATCAATATATATAGCTTTACAAAGGATGGTGGTGGGATCTTAAGCAAACTATATGTTCAGGTTTTGTTCCTCTCAAGCCAGTAGGATGTGATTAGAAGCGTTATTTTTCCATTATCCATTATGTGCTTGGCACTCTACAAAAGAAACTTTGTTTCTACCACCAGAGGATTTACATGTAGCCATTTAGTGAGCTTGTGCGAATCAGAGGTGGGTTTGCTGATGGTAGCTGTAGATGCAGCTAGGCTGAAAGTCGGCTGCACTTGGAAATTTATAAAAGGAGCAGAATTACAATGTATGAGATGGGAGAAGACTTTCTAGCACCAGTATTTGACATCAGTCTTATGATCCAAATTGGGATCAGGTGGGAGAACGCACAACTGAACTGATGTCAGTAGTTTCAACTATGTGTCCAGCTGCTTTGCCCATTGGAAAAGCTTACAGCAACTAAAACAGGCTTGTCAACAATTACCTTTTAGTGCTTTACTTTACTTAATACTTTTACTTTGGAGCTTTGCTTTTCCTTTCTACTTTTTTGTAATTTTGTTTTAATGGAGAATAATTCCTAACTGGCTTGTCAGTTTTCATAGCATGTTTTGGCTTTGTAAAATTTGGCATATACATGAGTGACTGTGAATAATTTTGTTAACAAACATAAATACTGCATGACAGATCTAACAAATTTTTGTAGCTCCATTCTGATCAACAATGCAACTGAATTTCTGAATGGGCTGTCTTTCAATTTTCTCATTGGCAACATTAGGAGTGGACATGAAATAAATGAGAAGTTACATTAGATTGTTATTCCCATCAGACTTACCCCTAGTGTCTAAGCATCGATTTTATGGCATAGAGTAAACTTCAATTCCTTCGGCTGATTAATGTCCCATTCCCAATTTGCATGCATGGATAGTATCTACCCAAAGGTCAGAACAGAGGAGTGAGTTGAGCTGTTAGTACCTCTTGCTCAACCATGAGTTTGACAGCAAAGAGATGGAGAAAGAAAGCATGCAAAGATTCATGCCTGTGGGAAGGGATCAAAAAGGTCATTTTCAACTCCATTATATATATTTTTCTTTTAATCAAACATGATAATGATCAAACCTACATACCAGCAAAAAAACCCAAAACTTGTCTATTTCTGCTTATTCGGCTCTTACCAAATTTAGCTCTTCTCAGAAGATTTGGGCTTGATTTGTGATAAGGTTTCCTGATGCTGTTGTTTTCTGAGGTAGAGAAAGCATGCATACAGCAAGGGCAACCACAGGGAGTGATTGCCCAGGAGAATGTTGTGAGGTTAGTAGGAATGAGAAAGAAAGAATGGGCAAGAAGGTGAAAAAATCAGGTAAATTGACCATAAGAGTCTGTATTTCTAGTCACTAATTAACGAAGGAGGTAATTGCAAAGTTGGAACTTAGTTTAGTATAACCATATAAGCCCATTTCTTGGAAATTATGAATGCAGAGAGGTTTTTCTTTAAAAGTTTAACTTTAAAAGAATGAACCACTGACCAATTTCTGCAGTAACTATCTGCTCCTGAAAAATATAGAAAAAAAAATCATCAAGAGGCTCCATGGATGGAGCTTCTCCACTCACCATGCACAGAACTGTCATTTCCACAGCCCAATGGTCACTCTTGCTGTGAAAGACTTCCCATGCTGCATGTCAGCTCAATTTCTCAGTGTTGCTGTTTGGGCTCACAAAGAAACGTGGAGGCCTGGTGACCAGACATCCTTCCCTTTGCAGTGGTGCCTTCAGACCTCCTGAGAACCAAGCACCATGCAGAAATCCTCTTGCAAATGGAAGCTCATACCTGAATGTCATTGATGATTACCTTGTACTGCTTTACTTTAGGTCATGTTTTAAGTGATTGAAAAGTGAGGTCTGAGTCCTGTGAGCACTTGCATGTGGTGGAAATTACACAATCAGATTGTGGGGTCAAGTTTACTGTGGTTTTTGAAATTCCTGAGCAGCGTGTTTCCTCTCAGAGGATTTGTAGGTAAGAACTGTGGAGTAAAGAGAGGCTTATACAGTGTTTAAACTAATGGGAGGTCTGTCTAAAGACTGAGTATAGAGCTTGTGGGTAACAGGGTATTAAGATAGCTTGAGAGGTCATTTACCTGTGTCCTACAAAAGAAAAGCAAAAATCTGGAAAGCAGACTGTGTAACTGTCATTTATTTGTCCTCGAATGCCACACAGGATTTCTCCCATCTTTTAAAACAGTAACCCAATCCATCCGCTACTGGAACTCTATGTATTGTCTGTGTTTCACTCTGGAGCCGGTCCAAGGCCCTGGATTACTTGGTGTTGTCCCTGTCCTGCCATCTCCTGGGCAGGCTGGATTCAAATGCAGCTTGAGATGGTCTCAAGCTGGGGCTCCAAATGCAGCAGGGAGGACATAAGGGGCACACATGGATGTGGAAGGAGAGCAATTCTCCCAAAATATTAGCTACTGCCTCATCAAGCAGTGGCTGTCATGGCAGATCCAGATTTTTGGGTACCTGGATATCCCAGGTGCGTGTTTTTATCGTCTTCTCTCCCATTTAGCAGGGAAAGTCTGTTTTCAGTCTGACACTATCTCCTCTTCATCCTTTTGGCAGCAAAACTGCATTTGCTTACATTTCTGAGGAGCTTTGAGCCAGCCCTGTCTCATAAACATTACTTTGCATATTCACAATAACTTGTTACTTTCCTTATAAGTAGTGACATCTCCAGGTGTAATGCATCCAGGATCAATAAATGCCATTAAAACCTTTATGCGCATTGTAGCTAAGAGATTGGAAGTGTTTGAATGAGTCTCAAGTTAAGCAAGCATATAAAATTGACAAGCATTCATTTTAAACTATGGATGTGAAGGTCAAATCTCAAAGATGGTTTAGTTACTCGTTCATCTGAAACACCTGCACTTTTACTCTCTGACTTGTTTTGATTTATTAAAATAGAAAAGAGAAAAATTTTTAAAGCATAAAGTGTATTTTATTTTCTTGCTTCAGACTTAAAATTAACCCTTTTATGTTTGTTTAAAAATCTTGAGGGTCTTTTGAATCAGCAAAACTTTTAAAATTATTTCTACTTTATTTGTTTTTGTTTACTATTTACCCTGAAACCAACTTCAGCTCTTGATAAATGGTGTTTCAATGCTCATTCAGATAGTGTGCAATTAAAAACTAAGCTTAAGGAAATTCATAAATGTATGATTGTGACAATATTTGAATTCACTGTTGGGGGGGATATGGTGGGAAATTTCTTCCAGAATTTTTCAAAATGTGTGAGAGGAAAATACAGGGAAGAACACCAAATAATCACTTTCTGCAAGTCTGTGAAAGTAGCTAATATCCTTGATAATCAAAGGTGGTAGGGAAGTTTCTAGCTTACCTTGGTATGTTTTCTTTTTGTCTGCCTCAGCTGTATTTTACCTCTCCCTTCAGCACGTGATGTCAGTACTTTTCAATCCAAATACACTTTGAGTACTGGAGTTCTTTCCACTGCAACAACTAGTCAGCTCATGTAGAGAAAAGGTCTCTAACACTACTCCTTTCAGACTTTTCAACATTGTATATTGTCTGACACTTTCCTTGGGCATCCCCATCCCCCTGCATCTACCCAGTTTGCAAGGAATGAGACAAGTTTTTTGNTAAAAAAAAAAAAAAGAGTGAGTATGACTGCTTTTACCCAGAAGAAATCCTGGTACATTGGTGTTTGTTCCCAACCCACCTACATCTCAGAATGTGGAATACTCACGCAGTCTCCTCAAAGATCTCTTCTTTGTCTGTGAGCATGAAAAGTGAACAAAATTGGTAAGCTCTACCTTGACCAGAGTCCACCATGGTTTTGTACAAAAGTTAGTGCCTGATCATTTCCAAATGATGGAATAGGGGAAATAGTGAAAATGAAAAGCAGAGTTAAGAAATACACATTAGTGAAGTCTGTAACATATGATTCTGTCAGCTCCATATTTCTCAGTCCTCCCCCTCCAGTCTGACATCACACCACTTGCATACAATCTCACCTACCTCCAGTGCATGTTGAAGAAAAGAAGCTATTCCATTTTGTTAAAGACACAGCCCACAGTATGATTCATTAATTTATCATTGTAACAAGTAGTCAAAGCCACACCAGTTTTATGGCCACCATAAAGTGTCCCACCTAACACAGAATGAGAGCACCTTGCAGTACCTGCCTAATACCCAAGTGATAATTGCACCATTGCACTGTTTTATGAGGCAGTAATCCAGCTCCTGAGCAGACAAACTGCCAGGCTGAAGGCTGAATAGTTTATCTTGATGAGGTAACTGTATTATTGCAAAGTAAAATAGCACAATCTACTATCACCATTTTTCATGCTTTTTGTAGGAATTCTTTTTGTTTATGGTGTGGTTTGTAGGGGTTTTTTAAGTATTTGAATGTGCCTTTATCCAACAGCTAATGGTCATCTCTGTATCAGCTGCAGCAGACAACACTGACTCTATTCTGGGATGTGTGTCTGTAATTTCTGCCAGTACTGAGGCCTAGGCAGAGCCTTCACAGGCTGCCTAGCTGCCTGGCACAAAACTGAGGTAAATTTTTGCTCCCCAGGGATTTGTAACCTCTTCCACAGAAGTGCACATGTGTATACAAGGATGTTTGTGTACATATTCCTCTCACAGGCAGTAACCTTGTGTGGTGCCTTTTTTCACCCATTGTGTACCTAAGTGGTTCTTGATGACTTTGGCATCTTTCTTAAGCTGCTGGTTTTGTTATACAAAACTTCCATGCTGAGTTGTACAAAATCAATAAATAAAACAGGAGGATATTTCATCTGCCTTTCCTGCAAGCCTCTATTTCTCTTGACATATGCAGGGAATGTTGAAAGGCAAAATTATTTCAAAGTCAAATGATAAACAGTGCCCTTTGATTAAGTTTTGCTTATATAGAAGATTTTGAAAAGAAAACAAAAATGTCTCTCTCTCTTCCTCATAACTTCTTTCCTCAGGCTTAATAGAAAAAGATAAAATGAGAAGCATTACAATGGCATTTGCCAATTTGCAGGCAGAATATGTTGCAGGTGAGCAGGCATTCACCTTCAGAGATAAAACCGAGAAAGAGTCCATATTGCCCTTAGAAGTAATGATCATTCACATTGCACTGGATGTTTGTTATGCCAGCCACTTGTCAGTCAAACAGCAGACACCTTTTTGCTGCTCTCTGGTCTCACAGTTCAAATAAAATAATGCCTTAACAGAAGAGGCTGTCCAGGTCACAGGACAGGAGTTACTAAATGTCTTCCCTTTGCACCTAAACCTTTCTTGTTTCCGCATAAGGTAAATTATATGGTCCCTGTAAATTTTTTTTTTTTTAATTTGCTATTTTATTTTACTGAGGGAAAACAGGAAACTACAAGAAGAGGACAACCTCAAAGTAAAGGTCAGTGGTACATGGTTTGCAAGGGGATCCAAGAGACAAAAAGCCACATCCTCCTCTTGTTCCTGTGTCACCTGTGGAAATGCTAGATGGCAGCCTGAGGAGGATAGCTGCTTCCCTGTGTTCCCCATGCCTCCTGCCCTCCCAGAGAGCTGGGCAGGGTTGGAGGTGGGTCTGGTTTTGTTTTATGGGCAGCTCTGACAGCAGTGCAGATGCTGTCACTTCCTCTGTCCCTGTTGCAAGATCTGCAGGCAGACTGAGGTCTATATTTTTCTGTGTTCCTAATTCTCAGAACTGTCAGTTATATCAGGATGCCTGGCTTGGCATAAGTTCTGATCTGGCTCTCAGAGGTTGTTGAACACATCTTTCCTTTTGCCTTCTTTCCTTGCCTCCCCTTAAACAGAGTCCTTTCAAGGCTCTGAAGTACAGGACCTCCAATTGCTAATCCATTTTTAAAGACTGTGATTGGTCTATAGGTATTCCTGAAACACCTTATCTCTGGTCTCCAGCTGGAAATGTAATGCAGCACATAATTGCACAAGTGTCTCAGTAATGGTGCAAATTCAAGTTAAATCATGGGATATTTCACACAGTGCCCATACCTCCTGATGTCTGTTTTACAGGCCGCACAGTTTAGCAGCAAGCTTTTTAAGATGTAGCACTATAGTATACATTAAAAACAAGAAAAATAAAGGTATGGACTCTGCAACAGTATGAGGTTTTTTTTTTCCTTCCAGGGATAACACCATGAAAAATCAGAACAACCTATTTAATTCAGTTTAATTCTTCCTGGCAATAATTTCTTAAAAAAAAAAAAAANAAAAAAACAGTACAAGGAAGGTGACCAAAGAAGCCCTTGGGCAACTAAGTTAGATTTGAATTTTTAGAATAAATATTTTTTTCTTGGACTCAGGTAAAAGAAGAGTATTCACTGTCCCAAGCCCTCTCCCTTACCGGGCTGCCACACGTGTAGTGTGAGGATGTACCTCATTCTTTCTGTGGCTCACACTGACAACTGCTTCTTCACAGGTCCACAAGGATTTCCTGGTTTAAATCTAAAGTCTGCCCCTCAACACTGATGCAGTGCTCTGCAGTGTGTGCAACATGAATACCATGTTTTCTGTATTGCAGCTCCACTGGGAACCAAGGACTCAAAAGTAGACCATGAACAGCCAGCTCCTGGCATCCAAACACACTGTCAGTTTGGCTCTACTGGCCTCTCACAACTGTGGGTCACACTACATTCATGTAACCAAAGAAGAAACAATAAGCAAAAAAGCTGGTGTTTATCCTCCATTCCCTTTTGCTCTGCCTTTTCTGTAGTTTTCCATACATGGAGAGAGATAATAGAATGAATCTCCGTTGCACTGGCTTATCCAACAAAACTGCTTTGGCTTAGAGGTAGAATCGTTCTTGATTCAGCCCAAACAGATTTGGCCAGTGACATTTTTGTGTTTCCAAGTACAGGAATGTTCAGGCATCAACAGACTGCCTATTTGTTTAGGTTTATTTTTTCATATAACATAATCTCCTTACAAATAATGCTTGCCATTACATTCAATGATGTTGTTCCTACATGTGCTGTTCACAGCTCCTCGTTCAGCACTGACATTTTGATGCTAAGGAAAGCAAAAGGTAGGGAGTTCATTACAGAAGCTCCCTTCAGGCTTTTGGCAAGATGTAGTGAGATGCCAGTTGTTCTCAGTCATTTTCTGTGAACAAGAATATACTGGAGCATTCAACCAAGCAGAGTATATTCAACATTATTTCCTCTTGGTACATACTCTATATTTTGAACAAGCATGATGAAAATAGTTCAGTTATCATGCTCATAAGTTTCCTTCCTAGCATCTTCTAAAACAGAAGTTATTCAAAATGTGAGAGTGTTGAAGGTTGCCTGCTCCATGTGATATTCTTGCCTTCTCCCCACTCCCTATCCCCATTAACAAATAGTAGTAGAAAAACTGAAAGGTATTCAAACCTATGTTGTCCATCAGAAAAGGCAGGCAATAGGAAACCATTTTTTTCTTTTTTTAAAATCTCCCACCTATCTTATTTCTCCTGGAATTTCATCTAGTAGAGTCATGTATGTTGTGACAGTAATGTATTACTATTTTTCCAGGCACTATTTATGTGTCATCCAACAACAGGGAGAAAGGGAGACTCGTACTTACACAATAAAATTTTAAGCACCCAGCCAAAGTAAAGGAGATAATTGAGTCACCTTAAGTCTCCAAGTTGATGTTAATTCCCCCAGATCCCCTATGTAGCTTATGGAGAGAAGTTCTAGTTGTATGGTGCTTCTAGGTAGGAAGATCTCAAAGCCAACAGGCTGATGTTGCAAGATACATGACATTCGGCCATGCCAGGGCAGTACAAGTACCTTCTAGAGACAATGGGCTTCAGAAGAGGAAGGTGTCTCCTTTTTCAGCATCAGGACCTTCACTGGGGTTTAGCTGGGAACTCTCAGGACTCCTCTGGCACATCAGAAATGCAGAAGGCGTTTCTTGACCTCTAACATCTTTCCATAATACAGAGCAGCATGAGTCATTCCACCGTTCCCCTCTGTGTCATTACCATTCCTGCCCTAAATAAGCCAGTTTGTTTTACAGCAGTTTGGGTTTTTTTAAACAAGATATCTTTTTTTCTCTTCTACACACAAAGATTTTGCAGGTCTGTGAATACAGTGCTCAGAGGACTGGCTTGCTTTCATTCTTTATCATGCTGTGATGGATGTTGAGATTGACGCTTTTTACATCTTGCCTTCTTTCTGCCAGTACCATGTTTGACTGGAGCTGCATTAAAGTCTTTCCATTTCAGTGGCCCACAAATATGCATGAAGTCTGAACAGTGGATGGTGATTTAAGCTAGGTGAAAGAAGAAAACAATGCCTGCAACATTTGTCCTGCTGCCTCTCCATTAATGAGCACAAAATTCATGCTCTAGGTTCTATAAACCTCATTTAGGTGTGTCAGCAGGAGCCAGAACTATATTAAAGGCCTGAAACTGGAAAAATAATTAAGAAGGTGCAATGCCAATTACTTTTCATCTTCAAACTGCTGCTTACGGTTTATTCCCTCAACTACTAAAAGGTCATCAGCATTTTGTTTTCTTTTTCTTATGAAGAGGTTATTTAGATTTCTTCTTGGTGTACTCAGCTCTCTGTGGTGTGGTACAGAAAAAGAGCCCAACAAACTATCAGCCAAAGAGCTCATCTCTTGTACTAAATGAAAGTCAGACAAGGATAGTCCATTTTTCTTTTTAATCATAGGCAGTAATCATAGCATTTCCCTTATTTTCTGTTTTCATTCTTATTATCATGGATAATGCAGTGGAAATGTAATCATTTTTAATCAGGTTTAATTATATACTTTATTCTCATGCTTTATCTCTCCCTCTTGCTAAAAAGGTGATTTTCTGTCTCATTCTATTTCCTTTGTTGGTGCATTATGAAGCCAGCAAATAAAATGTGGCTTCCAAAGCTGGTGTGCCTGCTCAGACACAGGCACTCACACCAGTAGCCTGTCCTAACTTTGGAATTCTCCTGTGGGCTCCCCTTGACAAGAGGTTTATTGTAAGGCATGTCTTGAACCGCAGTGTGTCGTTGTGTTCTTGTGTGTCCCTGTGCCCTTGGAGCAACACCACATCACAAATTCTGGAGCATCTCTCACACTGCTAATAGGTCTGCCTTGTACCCATCGTATTCATCTCAGGGGTCTGGTGCTTCAAAGAAGATGCCAGGCTAATTCTCATAAATATTCTTCAATTTATTAATGCTGAAAGGTGTCCCTCTCATCTTTTGCAATTTAAAGTACTGTTCTAAGGAAAAAGAGCTATAGTGCTGTGTTCAAAAAAATCAGAATAAAAAATAGTTCTTATTTATGTTACTTTGAAAACTTAGATTGTTTAGGTAATTATAATAAACAATTTAAAATCATTTCTGTTTTTTTCACATTCACTCATTTTTCTTTGCATTATGCTGGACAACCAAGGTTGATGAATTTACTACATATTACTCTCTATCACTTCTATCTCCAGGTTTCATATACTGGCAGGGTTTGTATTTTAAGTGCTTTGGGCAAGGGTGAAGTATATTTGTTTATTCACTTTAATCACCACTGAAATAATAATAAAAATGCTGCAGACATATTTATATTTCATCAAGTGTTGTGCTTAAGTTACAAAAGCACAGTGAATCTTAGAAAGAGGGAGTTGAGCTTTGTCCCCACTCTTTTCTTTAAACTGTACTGCCTGGGCTTTCCTCAGACAAGGGATTTATAGTGCAGGTCCAGTCTCAAGTAAGGTCTTCACTCTTAAGTCCTTTCCTCAGTTCTGGTGTGCAGTGCATCCCACTGCTTCTTTCTTTTTTGTAACCTATTGCCTCTTTTGGTAACCTTTCCTTTTCTTCTCCAGCTTTCTCAGAAGTGAGCCACAGGCAAAGAAATGGGGGAGGAAGAAAACAAAAACAGAATTGGCACTCATGGTTTAAATCGAGCACATTTTTTTCTGTTCATAGGGGAAATCTTTATAACCTTGTCGAAAATGTCGACATATTTTTAAACAAATGTTGACAGGGGTGGGCAAACTTCAGCAAGAGTGTTTATTCTAGAGATCATTTCCTTGGTCACTAAGACATGTATGGTTATGATACATGCTAAGAAGGCATTTTCTGGGTTGCAATAAGACAGTCTGATAACTCAGCCATCATTCTTTCAGTCAAAGCTGAGGGAAATGTGGGTTTGTTCCTAAGGCTGGTTTCTAATAATCCAATAGAGACTAGCTGTGGGCAAGGTCATTTAACAGCTGAATGGTTATCATTGCTTTACGAGAGAGCAAAGTTGTAATAGGCAGGGTGGAGTGAGTCACAGATATCGAAAGCATAAAGTAAAATAAGAGCTTTTAGACAGCTGTAACACCAAGAGAGGGAAAAAACATATATCTTGAACTGCTGTAACACAGGACTAGTGGACCTACTACTCACAGAGGGGCCCCAGCACACTGTCCCAGGTTATTTTCATAAAGAGTGGGAAAATCTAATGAATGCAGGAGGAGATTTTTTGCCAGTGAATAAGGTCTTGCTTCAGAGTGGGGTTTTCAACAATATGGGGGGGGGGGTGGCATAAACCACAGGTAAAATCTTGGCTCTGTCCAAGATATGAAAGATGTGGCATTTTTGCATTTGACTACAATGAAGCCAGGATTTCATGCCAGAAAGCTAGTGTATCTAATGTTGTAAAATATATCAGTCACAGAGCCAAAGAATAGGGTTAGCTGACACAGAATTTGTCATATACCAATGCAGTAGCATCTTTCACAGTGCCTGAAGATGAGAAAGTACTAGTAACAACAACAGAAATTGAATCCATGTCCTTTTTGTGACAAATGTCACCTGAGCTAGCTATATGTGTGATTTTGACTGAAAATATGAAACTGGAAATGGGTAATGGAGTTGTTTATTCTTTGGCACTTGGTGAAAAGTGCAGAAGTAACTCCTGTACTTTAAATCAACTGTTGATGTTTTTTATATGATTAACAAGGATTTTAAGGTTCATGAGGAATGGCTGAGGCTGTTATCCCTGCATGACACTATAAAAAGGATTTTATTTTTAATCCTGTGAAGGGCACTGTGAATTGCTTTGGTGGCTTTGACAAAATAACAGCTGTGGTGACTGACGGTTCTCCAGCTGTGGGGGGAGACAACAGTTTTATTGGTTTACTTAAAAAGAAATATGGAGTGAACTTCCTACCTTTTCAATGAATAAGGTACCAAAAAGCCTCATGCAGGAAGGTACTAGCACTGGCAAATTTCATGGAAGTTGTTAAAGTGATTAACCTTGTTAGAGCAAGGAATGGAGCTTTCAGTGGCTATCACTGTCTCTGACACAAAAGTTGCTGAGAACAGAGTTCATGGATTGGTTTCTTAAAGTGTAAGAGGAGATATTTTGAGAAAGGAAAAATATTTTTTTCCTGTGAGAATTAAATGTTAATTTTCATTATGAAGTTTTCTGGAGTTAGTAACCTACTGCTAGACTGTATCAGTACAAATTGTGTAGTATTGTTGGTTTTTGTGACTTGGCATCTGCTTATAAAGTTATTCTTACCTCAGGTTTCTTCTTAATAGAAACATAAAAGCTATTGGAAAATACAGTGGGCAGAAAAGATTTTGTCCCTAGTTATCACTTATATCTCAGCTACAACAAAAGATGAATTATCTGTAGAAATTGTTAATGCAATTTGATTTTCTCCTGTAGAAGAGGTAAAATACTAGTTGACACATTTTTTCATATATCCAGACTAATTAGTGCATATGAGTCTGAGACAGGAATACAGGAGACCTTACACAGACAAAATTTTATTGGATTCAGCAATTCATGCAGTCAATCCAGAAAGAGTAAAACGTGGTGTGACGCACTACAAGATACATGTTGCCACAGTCTTATTTAGGCCATGAAGTTTGAGTAGGCAGCTTCTGTGGGATATGGAGTTGCATGCCTCAGACTGGAGATGGCTGAAGTAATTAATCATTTTTAGCTGTCAGGATAGAATAAAAAAACAGAGAGTTGCATGATCAACCTCTTATAATCCACCTCTGAAATTATCACATCCTGAAAGCAGAAGGAAAATGAGCTGAGGAGACTTGGTAACATGCACAGTATAGAAGTACTTCACATTCAGGTGGAACTTCCTGTGCTTCTTGTCCCATTGCTTGGCACTACCAAGGAGAGCCTGAATCCATCTTCTTGACTCCCTCCCTTCAGACACTTATAGATATTGTTGAGGTCTCCTCTCAGTCATCTCTTCTCAAGGTTGAACTGGCCCAGCTCGCTCAGCCTTCCCTTGTATTCAGATGCTTCAGTCCCTAAATAATTTTCACAGTCATTTGCTGGACCGGCTCCAGGAGCTCCCTGTCTCTCTTGTACTGAGGAACCCAGAATTGGACACAGCATTCCAGATGTGGCCTCACCACGGCTGAACAGAAGGGCCAGGATCACCTCCCTCAACCTCCTGGCAGCAATGCTCTTCCTAATGCACCCCAGGATGTCTTTGGCTTTCTTGGCCACAAGGACACACTGCTGGCTCATGGACAGCTTTCTGTCCACCAGGAATCCCAGGTCCTTCTCTGCAGAGGTGCTTTCCGGTAGTCAGACCCTGGCCTATTCTGATGAATAGAGTTATTCTTCCACAGGTATAGACTGCTTGCTATCATTGAATTTTGGATTGTTCCAAATAGATTAGAGGAGTTTGCATTAAAAAGCCCTTGTTCATTTTCAAGTAAAACAAAAAGATGGAAGATTTTTTTGTGGAAATTTTAAACTCAGTAAAGAGAAATATAAAGGCAAAAAACTGATTGTATTGTCTTACTTCCTAGGTCCCCAGCAACAACTGTCAGAGAAGATGTAGGTAAAACTATAAGGCAGAAAACTACTGAAGTAGTCTTGTCAGTGGAGTCCTTCTTACCATGTTGTTAAATAATGTTTCTGAATTTTATTTGTTGTATTTTTTTTCTGTTAGCATTTTGGAACATTAACCACTGTTTTAAATGGTTAGTCATTAAGGAGCATTGTGGGAAGAAATGGAGAAATTAAACCAAGTCAATATTCTTTCATGTTAATTCAATTTTATATCAGTGGTCCTGATCATTTTTCATTTTAAGAGACTTATTTTAGTTGCAGGCTACTGCAGTATTAGAAAAAGATCATTTGGTTTTTTCAGTAGAGGTAATTTCTGTTCTAAAGGAATTCACTCCACCTGGAGGAAAATTTGGTATAAATAAGACCAGACAAGTGATTGTGCCTTTCTTGAGAATTACTGGTGCTATAAATTTTAGCTAATCCCAGACCCAAGGAATCAGCACTCTAAAGCTCCAGGCCTTTAAACACACGAATAGTTCTATTGAAAGCAGTGGCACTTTGTCTGTGCTTAAAGCCAAGTACCTGCATAAGTCTTTACAAGATTGGGATCTAAGGCAGAAATGCATTATTCTGGTAGCTCAAATACCTAATTTTGGACTCATAATGCTAGTATTGTTTGATCCTGCTGTCCTGCTTGAGTTGTCCTACCTGTACACTGTAAGATCTTCCAGAAGCTTGGCATGACTTCTTGACACTGTGGAAGAGGGCAGGTGTATTATATTTGTGCCAACCCTTGTTTTCTGCACATAAAAGGGACACCATATTCATCTCCTTATCCTGAAAACTGGTAGGCTTGTGTTTACCAATGCAAAACATACACCGAGGTGTTATAGTTGTGCCCTTAATTGAAGAAAGTTGTTGTTCTGCCATGCCTCTCTGATATGGGCAGCTGTTTATAATCATAACTGAACCAGTCACCTGCTTCTATGGTGCATCATTCATGATGCAGGAGGAGCTAAGAAGACTGAGAGGTGCGGTAGACCTGCTGTGAGTGTCAAGAAGAAGTAGCACTTTTCAGAAAAGTAGCAAAACCCATCAGTCTAGGATTCTTCATGTTTGTGTCTTTCAAGCGGCTTTACCTTTTGCTTTCTTTTTCGCAACTGATCATCTCTTTCTTACATGGTTATGTTTTCTGCTGAATGAGATAGCATTCTGAAGTCTTTTAATGAGTAATACATCCTGTCATTTAACTAAAAGTATGTGTGGGAGACCTTGTAAAGGAGAAAAAGGGCAAGTGAAAAGGACTCAGACTACCCTCTCATATTCTCTGTCTTGAAGAAGAGAGGAGAGAGAAGAAATAACACTTTCCTCAGAATAGGATGCGTGTAACACTAACTCTGCATCAGTTTCATGGATGGATACTACATTTCAGTAGCTGGTCTGGGTCTATGGTGAAAGACCCTCTAATACTGTTGTTTGAAAGAGACTTTAGCATGTGCCTGATAAGTGTGGGACATTATTTGCTCTAGTGGTTCATTTACCAAATCCTCTGGTATTTCCTTATGAATGAGGGATAGATAGAGGCATTTTTGATACCTGCAGAATATGGATGCATTAAACTTGTTCCATGTAAAATCCCCTGCAGCTCCTGGTAAAGTTCTGCATGCAGAAGTCTCTGTGAGCTACCAAAATCTGACAGATAGAGCTGAAGCTGAGAACCTGTTTTCCTTGCTCTTTTGGGGGAATGAACTGCATAAAAAGTTCATTATCTGCTAAGTGACATGCGGAAACTCTCTTTTATTTTCCTTTTTCTTTTTGACAATTTGAAAATTTGATTCAACCAAATTATAATTTATGTAAGCTAAATAATATGGTGCCATAATATTTCTGCAATTGGTGGTGTTGCCTCTCTTGATGTTACCAGGGCATTTATTTTCACCTCAGAATGTTATGTTTATAAAGACATCCACACAGCATTCCCAATACTTTGGTAGTAGCATCTTCATTTTTCCAATGACTGTGAGACTGGCACCTAGGACTGTCTAATCCTTTGAAAATCCTCCAATTTAGGAGCAGAAAGAAAAA
>WEIU01016026.1:59083-87634 GCA_013389925.1 Aegithalos caudatus | reverse complement strand
AAAAAAAAAAAAAAAAAAAAAAGAAGTCTGCAAGAAGACTGTTGTGTCTGAACCTGAATCAAGTTGATGGGTGGACCATTTGGTGGATGAGAAACTGGTTAGGTGCTTGTTTACAGACATTAATGGTCAATGGCTCAATGTCCAGGTGGAGATCATTGATGACTGATGCACCTCAGGGGTCTTTATTTGGGCCAGTACTGTTTAATGTCATCATCAATGACATAGTGAGATCGAGTGTACCCTCAGCACATTTGCAAATGACACCAAACTGAGTGGTGCAGTTGATATGCCTGAGGGATGGGATGCCATCCAAAGGGACCTGGACAAGCTCAAGAATTTTGCACATGTGAACCTTGTAAGGCTCAACTTGGGCATGTGAAAGGTACGACACCTGGGCTGTGGCAAACCCCAGTGTCTATAGGCTGGGGGATGAATAGATGAAGAGCAGCCCTGCTAAAAAAGACTTGGGGGCGCTGGTGGATAAGAGGCTCGGCATGACCCAGCCATGTGCAATTGCAGCCCAGAAAGCCAAATGTGCCCTGGGCTGTATCAAAGGTAGCATGACCAGCAGGGTGAGGGAGGGGATTCTGCCCCTCTGCTCTGCTCTGGAGAAACCCACCTGGAGTGCTGACTGCATCCAGCTCTGGGGTCCCTAGCACAGGAAAGACATGGGCCTACAGGACCAGGTCCAGGGATGGGCCACAAATTATCAGGGGAAGGAGCACCTCTCCCATTAAGGACAAGCTTTGGGAGTGGGGTTGTTTATCCTGTACAAGGCTCTGGGGGGACCTTATTGCATTCATTCAGTACTGAAAGGGGGCTTATAAGGCAGCGGGGAATGGACATTTTGTGGGGTCTGTTGCCGTGAGACAAGGTGTGATGGTTTTAAACCAAGTGGGGTAGATTCAGTCTAGACAGAAGGAAGACTTTTTTATGATGTAGGTGGTGAGACACTGTGATGGTTTGCCCAGAAAGGCTTTATGTTCCACCCCTCGTCAACATTCAAAGTAAGGTTGGACAGGACTCTGACAAATCCGTTCTAGTTGAAGATGTTCTGCTCATTGCAGGAGGTTGGACTAGAGGACCTTCAAATGTCCTTTCCAATCCAAACCAGCCTATGATTCTGCAATTTGGAAGTGGAAAGCTTTTCTGCAATGATGAACACAGTCATTGTAGAACTGAGGAGGCAGTAAGGGTAGCACACAGGTGGCTTTTGGATTTCTTAGAAGGTTTCTTGGAAGCAGAATCTTGGAAGCAGAATCTTGGCACAGGGGATCCCAAGAACAAGTTGTAATGGGCAGTTCAAGAGCAGCGATGACTTCTGTTGGTGATCTGGCTCAACCAGACCCAGGAGTCTGTGACACAGCCACACTGACTGTAGCATCCCGGTAGAAATTTGGCAGAAATGTTCCAAATTCACTAGTGACATTAGTCATTAGTCACCAAAATCATTAGAGACATTAGACACTTCTTTAAAACATGCAGCCTGAGTCTCGTAAGTGGGCTAAATCTTCCAGAAGTCCTGAGCATTCAGACTCTGAAGAGTGAGTTTCAATTTTTAGTGTATCAATTTGGCTCTTCAGTTTGTGGGATGGGTGTTTTGCCCTTTCTTTTTGTTTTTTAAAAAGTAGAAAAGGATAGCTTTTGAAACCTTAGCCTTTAATCTTAGGAATTTCTGAACCATCCTCTACGTGAAGAGAGGAGATAAATTATTATGAACTCGTCTGAAGATTTATAGTACTATAACTGCTCACTGGCTGACCTGCAGCATTTGCCTTGAAATAAAGTGACTGGTGCAGAGCTTTGTCACAGAGCAGGTGTCACATTCCTGTCTGTAGTGGGCAAACTGTGTGTGCAGGGGAGATATTCTTTCTTGTGCATTAGTATAGCCGGATTTATGACTGCTGATGTTTTCAATCCTTTGCATGTCCATTTTGTGACACCTGAATTATTGCATTTGCTAGCAGTGCTGTACCTAGGAAGTGAATTTCAGGACTGGAAGTGCTTCTTTAGCATGGCTTAAATCAGTATATAACAAATAATCTGTATTTATTACTCTTATTTGTTACATGTTTTTGTTCCTTAATTTTCATCCTGTCCTTTGCTTCCCTCAATCCAGCACCTTCCATGAGCTCACTCAGACTAAGAGGTCTATTCAAGCACTGTGTTTTAACATTTCTCTCTTCTCTGGAAAACAAACAAACAAAAACAAACAAACAAAAAACCACACAATGATGGGGAAAAGCATAGCAACAGGGAGTTAACCTGTCTGTACTATAAACCAGTGATGAACATAATAAGAATTTGCTGCACTGTGTTTCAATGTTGGTTAAGAATATAACTGAAAAAAGATAGATTTGTTTAATTATAGTATGTCCTGCTAGATTCAATCATAACCAGAGTGCTTATGCAGGACGAAAGCACCTTATGAAGGATGCACACTACAGTATCCAGGTGCATAAGTCTGCATATTAATCACTTCTATATTGTAGTGGTAACAAATACATGCAAAAAATTGGTTAGAATTTTAAGTTGTTTCAGTAAACTAGCTCCTGTGACCAGAATTCTTAAAACCTTAAAGCCTGTAAAATAGGGATGGTGGACACAGAGAAGTGCATATGCTAGAATAGCTGTTAATGTATGGGCTGTGTTAATAATTTGCAATGTATAAACCCATCTGTGGTCACTGTCTAGCAACTCAGATGGACGTCAAACTGCTTAGCTGCTGCACTTCTCTCTACAAATTTCTACATAAGCAACCAAGCTGCTGCTACTGAAGCAGGCAGTAAGTTTGTGGAGGGCACATCAGGTCCAGGCCCTTGGAATATGGGAAGGATGTCAAGTTGGTTTGTTTCACCTCAACATCTTTGATGTAAATATCCACCTACTGAGTGAGGAACCTTTCTGAAATCCTCAAGGTACCTTCCATGGTACTATTCCTTTTTGGAAGTCCCGTTCAAGGGAACTGTCTTCTTCATCTTCGTCCTTCCAAAGTGAGTCAATATCTTCTAGTGGCAGAAGATTTGAGATGCCATCAAGCATTTCTTTGGTGCTGAATCAAAAGCAGCAGCTTTAAAATAGGTGCTTGAGGTAGAACCTAGCATGACATGAATGGATAAGACACAGATTTCAATGACCTGAATCTCCTGCCTTCATTTATGCAGAAACATAGAGATTTTCATAATATATATTGCTGTTGAAAGATGTAAATTTATGTTATTTTTGAGGTGGTGTGTTTTCAGAAGCTATAGGGAAAGGAACAAGAGCCTTTCTATGAATATTTAGGACTTGCAAACCCATCCTATATCATTCTCACAGGTACAATGCAGCTCAAAGGATATGTCTCAATGCTCTGCTTTCCATGTCTCCAAACAGAGCTGCCAAATCTCTGGAAATCTTAAATTTGATAACTGTGAAGGCAGTCACAAATTTGATGGCTGGTTCATGCAGTCAAAGTGAAGTTGCTGCCTTCAGAAGTTCTGTGGCCTTTGAGATGGAAATCTCCACGTATGTTCCTTGGAGGATATTTTGCTAGCCCTTCTGGAAAGGAGACGCGTTCATTTTCACTAAATTGTTGGTAGGAGAGGCTAAACCCTGAAGCTGTGACTTGGCATAACTCTTTCAGCTGACAGATAGGAATGCTGCACTGTCAACTTTATAGTTGTAAATGACATTTGAGTATTGAGGGAGGCAAAATTTATATTTCGCCTCAAAAATTTTCTGCTGTTTCCTTGTAAATGGCACCAACATGATCTTCTGAAGATGGAAAAAGTGTTAACACTTACCACAATGAACTGGGGCTTGTCTGCTTTCTGCACACTTTGCATCACTACATTTCACTTTGGGAGGCAGGAATTTTTCTTTTCCAGAATAAAACCTAGGTTGGGTTAATTAAAATTTGGGGGAATCTGTGTATTCTAGTCACATTTTGTTCTTAAGAGGAAAACAAAAAAGAAAAAAAAAATCAATCTTCACACAAAAGCACTTGCTTCTGGATGCTCTCTTTGCTTCACCCACTTTCTAGCTGTGTGAAAGGAATTAATGAGGCACACACCACAAGCTGATGTTTGTAGTCGTTCAAGGGCTTTTTTTTTTTTTTCTTAACTCGACTAAATAAGGACTGTTAAAGCTCTTCTAATTTCTTTATTATCAAATTGCACTTGAAAGTATTTTCTTATTTATCTGCAACAAACCATAAAATGCAATATTTCAACCATGACTCTGGTCAAAATGGCCATGAAACTTGTCAGCTTTGTCTCAGGCATATACAGTGTTGTAATAAAGAACGTTATCCTCCTAAAATACTTCTGGTTTCTATTTAATTTGCATGCATGAATTATTACACTAATTTTGGTTATCAGTAAATTATCAAGTGGTTTATGCCAGTGATGGACATGGGAGCTGAGGCCCTCTGTATCCCATGACCTAAAAGTCATTCTGTCAGAGATGCTTAACTGTTTTCCAGCTGCCTCATTTTTACGTGTGAATGACCTTTAAAAAAGGTGCTGAAATGACAGGGCTGAAGAATGGAACCCTATTAATCTTTAGAGGTGACTTTATCATGGGCAAGAGATAGCAAAGGTTCAGCAAGCTTGCATAGGGCAGAATGTGCAAATGTATCACTGGAGGAATGTGCAAAGGGCAAATATCATCAGGGCAGGAGTAGGTTCAGCTGTGGGTTGAGCCAATACTGTTGTTTTGAGTGAAGTCAAAATGCATAAAACTTTATCCAGACTAGCAGTACACAGACCTAAGAGGGACTTAAAGTGTTTGAGTACTGTTCCCAAGGTATTGGTGAGTCTGATCCTTAAACCTTTCTTCTTTTTGAGCTCCTGAAATGCTCTTGATTCACTGATTTAAAGGTAGAAAATCAGATCCACCCACAGATGTCACATCAGTTATAGTTTTTGACAGGCAGAGAATTATATCTCCCTTTCAGGTCTTTCTGGCTGGATTCTGGCAACATGGCAGTGAGAAACATTGCTGTTCTGAAGGGCCTATAGCTAGCCCAAATCTCCAATTTTAGGTCTGTCTGTCAGACAGAAAATGCATGGTGTTGGTATCATCAACAATGATGTGTGAAAACTTGGACATTTGGTAATGTTAAGGTTGCTCAAGGAGCTCTTGTGTTTAGTCTTGTGCTTCCTCCTTGTGTCTTTATTTCCTTGTTTACATATTTTATTTCACTTCTAGTTGAAACAGCAGGATGTGAAGTAAGTTGAAGGATTACTTGTTTTATGGTTCATTGTTCTTCAGGGGGGAACTTGAAAATACAAAGTAGTACACAACCCATGAACTAAAAGCTGTGTTAGAATTTTGTTGCTTGTTTTCATCTAGAAGGGAAAGCTGAAAATTATTCAGGAGAGAGAAAGCCGAAGAGAACAATGACAAACGAATAATGTCTTAAGTACTCTCAGAAATAGATTTGGCATTTTCTGCTGAAGGAGATTATATGCTATTGAAAAAGACTAATAAACTTGTCTTAAGTTTTTTTGAGTCTTTGCCTCTCTGACTGTATATATGCAATGCTTAGCCTGCAAAAGTCATATTTATTAATGTCTTGACCATTCCTTAAGGACTAAACCAAGGCAACTCACGTAAGTCTAGATCAAAAGATAATTTGATGCATCCTCCGTAGTAAAGGAGCTCATCTGCTAAAAACAAAAATATAGAAGATACTGGTGCTTAATGCTTGGAAGAGATCCATGGCTGACATGCTTCCTGAATGCAATGCATTAAATGTAATCCAAGATCTCCATCACTTCTGATTAAATATTTCTATCTGGTAGGTACTTTAACTGTAGTTCTGACAGTTGTTCTTCATCCACTCCTTTGTCTTCTTTATATAACCACTGCAGTATTTCTAATATATGTTGAAATGTGCAAAAAAGGGTATTCTTTCTTTTATATAATTCTGAGCAAAAATCCATCATTATAAAATTTCCATTGGGAAGTTAAGTATCAGGTCTTCTAAATTTCCCAGAGAAAAAATATTTATCTTGAAAAAAAATCATAGTTCCTGAATGCATTAGACAAATTGAAGATATACAAATGAATACAAACTAGTCCAAAACAAAATCCTAACAGACAACAATTCAAATAACTCAGTTATTTCTATTTTTTTTTTTTACCTGTGAAGTAAAAGGCCCGCTTTATTTGCTTGACCCTTGGTTGCAGTGAGATTAAATTACAAATGTTGAATTGAGCTGTAGACTATGCTGGAAGCAGTGTCTCTGTCCTGAGAAACTCTTTAAGGATTTTCAAAAATCTTTCCTTAAGCTCCTTGCACATAGAGGAGGAAAGTTGTTTGCATCTCCTCCTCCTTATCCTTGCCCCCAGCAACACTAATAGCAAGTTAATCAAAGCACCTACTTGGAGTGCAGGGAACAACAAGCCATTTAAAGAAGGCCATCTGGATTTTGCTGGGAAACCATCTCTGTTGTCAACCTCTCTTCTGCCCTTCTTTTTTTCCTGTCTCTCCCCCAGGTAGCTCTGTTATTCAAGATTAAATTAAAAAAAAAAAAATCTTGCTTGTTCTGTTTTATCAGAAATAATACGGTCAGTTGGACTAGGGAAGTGATCCTCCCTGTGTCCTTGGCACTGGTGAGTCCACACCTCAAGTTCTATGTCTAGTTCTGGGTCCTTCATTATGAGCAGGACATAAAGGTACTGGAGTGCATTAAGAGAAGGGCAACTGGAGCTTGTGAAGGGTCTGGAACACAAGTCCTGTGAGGTGCAACAGAGGGGTTGTTTAGCCTGGAGGAAAAAAGGGTCAGGGAGACCCTATCACTCTCTACAACCACCTGAAAGGAGGGTGTAGCCAGGTGGGTGTAGGCTTCCTCCAGGCAACCAGTGACAGGACAAGAGGACATAGCCTCCAGCTGCACCAGGCAGGTTTAGGTTGGACATTAAGAAGAATCTCTTCACAGAAAGAGTAATTGAGCATTGGAATAGGCTGCCCAGGGGGCTGGTGTTGTCACTGTCCCTGCAGGTGTTTAAGGAAAGACTGGATATAGAACTCAGTTCCATGGTCTAGGTGACATGGTGGCTTTTGGGCATAGGTTGGACTCAATAATCTCAGAGGCTTTTCCCAACCTAATTGACTCTGTGATTCTTATCAACAGAATCATAGAATACTTGGAGTGGGAAATGACCCATAAAGGTCATCAGGTCCATCTCCTTACTCCTCACAAGACTACCTGAAATTAAACTATATGATTAAATGCATCATCCATATACTCCTTGAATTCTGAGAAGCTTGAAGGCCATGTCCACTTCACTAGAGAGCCTGTTCTAGTGACCAACTACCTTCTCTGTGAAGAACCTCTTTCTCATGTCCAATCTCAACTTTTCCTGATATAGCTTCATTCCATTTTCTTGGGCCCCATCACAGGACACCAGAGAGAAGAGAGCAGCACCTCCTCCTCCACTTCCCCCTGTTGCATTCCCCTGTTCATTTCAGGCCCAGCTAGCAGCTGCAGGGGCTGAGGGCAAAATCTAGGAAGGAAGGGGAGGTACAAGAGCCTTAATGGAGCTTTTGGGGAGAAGTCTCTTGGTTATGCAACAGCTAAGAGCAGCATGTTGGCAGGCAAGGCATGACACAGCTTCTGAGGGTGTTGGTTGGATGGGTTTATTCAGGGGTCCCACAGTGGGAGGGAGCATGGCTCCCAAAGGAGAGCACGAGGCAGGCATGCCAGAGAGAGAGGCCAGTGGGGCACTGCCCAGAGAGAGCAAGATTTCCTTGTGAATCCACTTAAGAGAGTTCCAGTGAGGGGGGGGGGAGATCCAAGGCTTGGACCAATGGGATACTGAAGGTAGGGTAAACCAATAAGGCATCAAGGATGAGGTGATGGGCAGGGGTTACAGTGAATGACAACATAGGGGAGGGTTACAACTTAGTAATGAACTATGCACTTCTGAGGGTGAGCAGAACAATCATTTAAGAAAAATGAATGTCCACAGCCCCCATTAAGGAAGTTGTAGGCTGAGATGAGGTCACCCCTCAACCTTCTCTTCTCCAAGCTGAACAAGGCGAGTAACCTCAGACACTCCTCATAAGTCTTGGCCTTGAGAGCTTTCACCATCTTGCTCATTCTCTAGTAGTGTGATGTCCTTATACTGCACCATCCAAAACTGCATACGGTATCAAGGTGGGACTACACCAGCACAGAATAGAATAGGTCTGTCACATCTCTCAGCCAGCTGATAATGCCTGATGCAATATTATTTGGCCCTTTGGACTCGCTGTTGACTCATATTCAGTTTGCCATGAACCAGAACCCCCAGATCCTTTTTTGCAGGGCCGTTCTCCAGCCTCTTGCTCCTCAATTTGTATATATAACCAAGATCATTCCATCCCATATGGGGAATCCAGAACTTGCTCAATTTCCGTAGAGCGGATGATTGCTGAGCTCTCCAGTTTATCCAGATCTCTCTGTAAGGCCTCTCTACCCTCAAGAAAATCCACAGCTCCTCCTAGTTTAGTACCATCAGCAAAATACTTAATGCTTATTCATTTCCTGTCTACAGATCATTTATAACAAAAGCATTAAAGAGCATTGATTCTAAAACTGATCCTTTGGAATCCCCACTGGTGACCGGCCACTAGCCTCGTGTAACTCCTTTTGAGTCCAACGCATGTGCCAGTTGTTCACCCATGGCATGATGAATTTATCCAGCTGTGTGCTGCACATTTGGTCCAGAAGGATACAGTAAGAGTATCAAAAGCTTTGCTTGAATCAAAAGAAACCCCATGTCTTCTAATTTCCCTTGGTCAACAAGATGGGTGACCTTGTCATAAAAGGAAATTAAGTTACTTAAGGAGGATTTTCTCTTCATGTATCCTTGCTGTCTATGATCAGTGAAGTTCATTTATTTTGTAGAAAAGAAACCCAGTATTTCATTGAATAGGTTCTGCTTGAGGGTTTTAGGCTTGATGCTTTGACTTGAGCTTTGCAGGATAGAGGCAAGGTCATGTAAAATGCGTCTTCAGGACACTGAGAAAGGTCTCTATCTGGAAGTCTTTTTGCTTTCTTTTTCATCCCTGTTCATATGATTAGCACTTGAAAAACAACTTGGAAGAAATATTTAATCATAATTTTCTGGCGGGCTCAATGAATTAATATCTGGCATGAATGGTGGTTACTACTGTGGAATTTTTGAAGTCAGAGGCTGAGCGGTTTTTTTTCAGTTGGAAAATGTTGACAGTCTGGTGCAGGACCCAAGAAACAAACTTTCCCAATATCAGAACACCTAGGGGATATTAATCTTTCTTTATGATGTTCATTAGTCAATGGAAGTCTTAGCTAAGTTATTCTTTTCATTTTTGTTCAGACAAGTGTATATACCTCTTCTCCATCTTCTATAAAATCTCTCCACACTAGAAATAAAACTCTTCCAGTAATGCTTATTGTAACATGAGTTAACAAATCCCTCCTCTGTAGGTACACCCTAGAGTATCAGAACTTCGAATGAGATTTTTTTGGCTCAAAATGGCCTGCAGTGTAATGTTCCATTATGGTCAGACCAGAAAGTTATGGCTGACTTTAAGACCTTTGTTATAGGGGGCAGTAAGTGAATTCATCCAAAATTAGTCTCTCTTGCAGTACTTTCCCCCAACAATTCAACCCTTTGGACTGGTACATACATTAAAAATATAACAATCGCCATAACTTCTACAAAATATCCCATAAATACACATCAACTACTCTATTTATGTGGCCTGGGTCTAGGAATTTACTCTGCATGTGTGTGCACTGAAAATAAATAAACTAAAATATAAAAGATTTTTCTTTTTTTTTCAGCAGTGCCTTGGTTAAAATAGGCAACAAATTGGACACTTCCCAGATACTCATCAATCAGTGACCTACTAAAATAGATTTAACGGTATAGAGGCTATGGGAATGTTGTTAATACATAATATTACAATGTCATGAAGATGACCTACCTGCTTTCTCAAGCATTTCTTGCAGGGGAGTCCTATACAAATCATCTCTTATTTTTCATTGCATAAGCCTGTGAGATCACGATAATATATTGATCATAGAGTCATAAAATCATAGAATGTTTTGGTTTGGAAGGGACCTGAAAGATCACCCAGGTCCAATGTCCCTGCCATGGCCAGGGACACCTTCCACTAGACCCATCCAAGATGACCTTGAACAATTTCAGGGATGAAACCTCCACAAATTCTCTGGGTAATCTGTTTCAGTGCCTCACCACCCTAACAGTAAAAATTTTTTTCCTAATATCTAATGTAAACCTACTCTTCAATTTGAAGCCATTCCTCCTTGTCCTGTCACTTGATCCTACCTCATGTTTGGCATTAACTCTTTTACCCTCTACACTTCACATTCACCTGTGGGGAAGGGGTGGGGGGAAATCTACACAGAAAACCTCCCAAAAACAAAATAAAACAACTGAAATAATCTTTTTATCAAGGTCACTTAATAATGCTCCTTAGGCTGTTACTTCAACAATATAAGGACTACCTGTTCATTCCATATTTCCTCAGTTGTAAGATCAGGCCTGAGACTTGCCTGAGCACGAACCTCGCACCACAGAAGTTTTCTATTCTAAAAAAGAAAATTTTACTTCTTTTTAATGACAAAATATACATCACTTTTCTCTTTCAAACAAAGCATTGCTGTGCCCTTGCTTCCTCCTGTGTTCTATTCCTGAGGAATGCTATGATTCATACTTGCAGACTACCTGGGTGAATGGAACATTTTAGGGAGGCAAACTTTTTTTAAGGAGTATACTACTGTTGATTTGCAAGTTGCAAAGGTAATGTAACATCCAGAAGTATTAGATTTTCTAATATACAAGCTCAAAAAAATGGAGCATGTCCATTAAGTCTTTGATGTTAGTGCTACAAAGCTGGTTTTTGTTATAATAAAATAAATGTAACTTAGTCATGCTTTTAATCCAGGCACTCTTCATCCCATTGAGAGAGAGAGGCTTTAGCAGAAAAAGACCTGATATGTTCAGTGTTCAGCTGGGTCATTTAATTCATGTTCTCAAAAGTTTGCCAGTTCCAATTTACTTGCATCAAAAGCCCCATACAAAAATGTTGCAAAATTTTAGATAGATAAGGAAAAAAAAAAAGAATCAATATGCAGCTTGCAATTTAATTTTGACTATAAGAGTTATCTGAGAAAGATCTCAAACATTAGGTACAATAGCTGCTCTAGAAGGTGGGTAGAAGGATAAATCAGACTGGTTTTTATGCATTAATCCCTTTTACTCTGTGCATATTAACCCAAATTATAAAAGTTTCTGTCCTAAATAGTCACCATTTTGAAATTAACTATTAGGAAGAGACTGCAAGCAGTCATATGCTTTATGCCACTCTTGACAGTGGATGCAAAGTATGTAGATCTGTAGAAGTCAAAAGAATACATTCCTCATCCCCCCCAATTCTTCTTTTCCCCTCTCTTTGCACCTTTCTTCCACAAAACACAAGAGCTCTACCCAGACTTTTTCTGTATCTTAAGCCCACTTTACACAGGCCCCAGTCATTTTTCAAGGTGTATCATCTTATAAGCACTCTCAAAGAAAATCAAAGTTGCAGAAGGCGACTTTCACAGGAAAATGGACAAAAGATGCTCTCCTCTATTTTGACTACAGAGCTGGCACTCTGAGCTCATACAAGGCAGTATTGGGGGGCAACTTGTCTACCATCCTCAGACCCAGACCCACATGCCCACTTACTTAGGAGGAAACAAAGTAATCTCAAAGTGGAAGTTATAATAACAACCACCTTGTATTTTTTACTTTAGTCTGGAACTTTACGATCAAAGCTGATTCTGCTGGTGAGTTTTCTGACAGTTCTAGGATAGAGAGAAACCTCTTAGTGACCAATAAATCTGAAAGCATTTATGTGCAATTATGCATCTACCATTGCAAACCAAGTGATGTTCTTTTCAATTTCTCTTACATGTTCCCTTAAATGGCATTGGTGTTCACCTTTTTTGAGAAGGAAAAATATTTGTTTCATATGCTGTATTTTTGGGACTGTGTAGGAATAAGTGAAAATTGGTAAACATTGATTTTTAGGTGAATGACGCTGTTTTCCCTTTCATAGAATTACAACTTACTGAATCTTTTCTTTCTATAAGAGAAACTGAAAATAGGTCATCCAAATTCTCCATTACTAAAATGTATGTGCCCTTCAGATATTGGAAAAATTGAGACGTGTCAGTTAAATACAGCAGACAGAATAATATGCACATCAATCTGTGACTGGAAGCCATGTCCAAAATGTTATTTATTGGAAGTTTTCATCAAATATGCATTATTTTAATGATCGACACATTACAAAGACAGACACTTCAGAGAAAAATTATATGGAAGTAGACTAAAAAAGATTGCAGTCGACTTGGTGGGGAAATGTGGTTTAATTTAAAAATCATATAATTGTTATGGAAAGAGCCATATAAATCAAACTTGTCAATGTTGACAAGGTTTTTATCAGGATTTCTAGTGCTCTACAGTCTCCCAAAAATCACCTAATGAGTATGTATAATAAAGTCAATTTCCAAGCTGTTGCATTAAGAATAATGATATAAGTTTTCATTTCTTTTTTATATAAAGAAAGTTTTATCTGTCTTGTGTGGAGGACTTTGGTATGGAAAGGGAAATGTGCATAAACAAGAAAAAAAATCCACTCTGCCTATAAACTTACATACATTGCCCTAGGCACAGTTCAATATATAAACTGAATGAAAGAGTCTGATTTGGGGGGANTTTTTTTGGTTCTAGCATGAATCGGTAACAGCTTTAATGGAAAAAATAGCCACTCCTTTCCATCCCTACCTCCCCACCTCACACAGGTGCACACAAACATATACGTACACAATACCCATTGATTCCATTTTTCTTCTCCATTTTAAAATAAATTCTGTGTGTTATTTAGTAATTGTGCTTGTGGTTTACTCTCACACTCATTTTTTCATAGATGAAACTGTACATATACTGCTATCCTTGTAAAATTGTCAAAAACTGATGAGGTTTTGGAATGAGGAGGCTGTATTTTAATGTCTCTGCAGGCCAGTTAATGGCAAGTTTTGAAAGGGTAGAGAGTAGCATAAGGAAAATTCAAGTCCTGCCTAAGACTGAGTTAACTGAAGAGAAAGCAAGCCTGAAGACTTTATTATTAGCAGTAGCAGCAGCTTCTAGTAAAAGGGTGCCTTAATTTTAGAGCGACTTGACAATTAAATGTACTCCCTTCTTTTTTTTAACTAAGAATTTGATTCCAAACACTTAGAGACTCTGTTGTAGACAGCATTTTCCAATAACTCTCACAAAACAAAGTAGCACTAATGGGGAAATGGAGAAGGAAGAAGATAAATATGTGGGGAAAAGAGCTTGCATCTGACAGTGTGAGAGTGTGATAACCAACACTTCTTGTAGTTTAACTTTTAAATAGAGGACTTGTGTGCCAGTTCCTTAAAATAAAAATGGATCCAGAGGAAATTACTTCCCAGAGAACAAGCCAGCCACTTTGGACAGACTGGACACAAGCCATCCACACAGCTGCCTGTGGCTTCAGCCAATTGCTGGTCTGCATGCTGCTAGGGGAGTCCTGTATCTTCCATAGGGGAAAGAGCATATGGGCCTTTCCACAGCTGACTCAGACAGAGGAGGAGGAATAAATGACAGCAAAACACTGGTGTTTTCTCTGTTTAATTATGGTGGTCATGAGAACTTTAAATGCCAAGTAAATTTGTATTAAAAAAGTCAAGAGAGATTTTTACAAGAAGGTTGATGTTCCTTCTTACCCTGTAGCATGGGAACATATTTTGCACAACACTGTCAGATTTTATCCAATGAACATTTCAGAATAACTCCTATTCCTGTCCTCTGAGTAAACTCTAAGCCACATAAGCTTCAGCAATCTGTGCAGGGCCAACAGGAAAAAGCAGTGTTCATTTTTCTTCGGCTCTTACCTTTCCTGAAGCTGTTCAGAAATGGGAAAACAAAACCACAGTGATATTTTTATTGCTGGTCAAAAATAGTTTACTGGACAGAAAAGGAAGAAAAGCTTTTCAAGCCTGGCATGGAGCCTATACTGTGCAACTCTTTCTGGCACAAAGTATAAACAGAGCTCACCATAGACTGGTCTAATACCAAGGTTTCTTTGGAAATATGCAGCTTCTCTACTGATCACTAAAACATAAGAAAAAGGTGACTTGCATAATGCTGTCTAAATAAAGGAAGTAACTAAATTTTCATCTCTTTATATTATGCCTAGATCACATAGAAACTTGAACATTCAGGCCAATCCTTTTCATTCTGAATGGTGCAATGAAGCCTCATCCTCTAGTTACAGAACATAGATATTGGGGACGTTTTGTTTGGTTACTTCGTTGGTTTTGTCGTATTTTTGTTTGTTTGTTTGTTTCTAAACCTGCTCCTAATCGTTCTTGTTTTATGAATTGCATTTGTATGGAAAGAATGCAAATACTGGAGGAAAATTTTCCCTTTTTTGTCGACAACAAACTGTTCCTGTAAAGCCCAAATCTTAAGCAAATAGGAAACCTACCCCATATTTCTAGACACAGATGCACAGAAGAGTTAATAAGTCAGCAGAGGTACAATTACTAGATATATGTTAGATCCACAAATATGATCACAACATTACTATCTTGTTAGGTGTGTTTTTATAATACTTTTGCATTAGCATTTAGAATCTACATATTTCTTTTGAAGGCCTCATTTCTCCCTCTGAAGTAGAGAATCATAAACTAGTTCTTCATAGTAGTCTGGTGTTAGATTATGGTCTTTTTATATGCATAAGCTTTTCATTTTAAAATAGAATTAGACTATGACCACATAGAGGATTTTGCTCGATGTAAAGGAATTGTAATATATGTCATATTATATGACTAATGACTTAGGCTTTGTGATTTAGAAATGAGCTTTGGTGTAAGGGTCAGTTCTTGCTTTACACAGTTATTCCCTTCTTTCTTTGCACAGTAACTTCACACATCTGACCCAACCCTTCTCTCTAGCCTCCTCGTGCTTGCTTAAAAATAGAGAGCCACAGCAACAACCATAATTTCCCACCAGTGGGAATCTTCCTGCTGGACCCCATAAGTATGGTATTAGCCATGTTTCTCCCTGGACATGGTACACAGCAGAAGGCTGTGTGGGAAATGGCTTTGAGGAAGTCTTGGCATGCACATAAGGAGCTGGTGAGGCTGCTGTGTCCCATGTTTCCAGTCCAGCACATGGAGTTGCAGGTAGAGGATTGAGCAAGGAGTTTGAGGAAGAGCTGCAAGGTAGCAAAAGACAGTGAAACCCAGGACTTGAATCTGACATCTACAAGAACTAGTAGAGCTGATGGCAAAGTCAAGCTGAAGTTTTGTCTTCAATGACAAAAGAAGGAGAGGAAGAAATGAGGAATACTTTTTCCCAAGATAAGAAGCTTGTATTAGTTATCTGAACATAAAATTTTATGCAAACAAGATTTCCATAGTTTCTTCCACAATTCCAAAGCAAAATTATACACCCTCTCCTCACAGGTTCATCTTGCTTAGATTACAACGCAAGAAAATAAACTGCCATTATATTTGTTTGTCTGGGGCTTTAATTGCCAGATGTAGCTTACATGCACCAACAACATGTATTGCTGGAAAAAAAAACCCGTGGGACTTTTATTGGGTTTTAGTCCTGCTGAAGGAAGAATACAGTTTCATTACTCCTGAAAAAAAAGGTGCCATATCTATTTTTGTGTTAATGGTGTAATAATGAGATCAATTAAGTGGGTTCCTTTATCCTTCTGCCTTACTATTCTGTTTTCTGTTCTCTCTACTATTTCCCCTTCCCCGCTGGCAGCAAAATCTTCCTGAATTTCTTTCAAATGAATGAGTAATGAAACATTTCTTGCTGGCCTATTTTTCAGTCCTCTACTCCCTCTAATACATCTGTGAACAGTGACCTGTCCAGCAAAAAGTGTCTGCCTTCTTTTAGGGGAAAAATGTGTGAGAAAAACTGTTGCCTAGTGTATTGGGTAAATATTCATGTACAAGTACTACAGCTGTAGACAGAAATATCTATAAAATTGTATGTATACAATTCAGCCATCCTCAGTACAGTGAAGCATGGTGTCTGTAGGACTTTTTCTTAAACTTCACGTATTCTCAGTTTATACATTCTCAAGCCATGGAATTTGCACCATTTCCTCTGGGAAATAAATTCCATCTTAATGGATCCTGCTCCTTTTCCTACTTAAATGTAGCCCTTTTTTGACTACATCTCAATGCTATTATTTGATGGTCACTTCCTATCTTAATAATTTCCATTTGTTACATATTATTGCAATCTTAAAAATACAGAGGTTAAGAAGTTCTGAGCTCATTGCACCATTTCAGCTAATTGGAATTGTGCCCAAATTTCAAAGCTTATCTTCTAAATACCAGTGGATGGCTTTAGAAACTGAAGCTCTGATTTTCTGGAGAAACTGGCACAGGATGGGCTAGGTCTAGGAAGTCTAAAACCTTTGATAAAGTCATGCTGTAAGCTTCAGTGAAGTGTCCTAAATCCAAACCCACATTAGCAAATTTGGGTCAGAACTACTCTAAGCATAGTTTATTAATGTCGAGAAATAGATATTAAAATCCTCTGTATTATCTTGGCTGATTTCTACAAAGGCTTTGAATTCAAAATGCTATTATGGGAGTGTGTGCCAATTTTGTCCTTAATTAACCCATTAAGCCTTGTCCTGCCATCAGTGGATTATATGAAAATAACCAGAGCAAACTTACCCTGCAGACAAGAGGAAGACTTTCTACTGTTACTACATTCATGTTCTGGTTTGATATTCCTAGAGCCATTGCTCTCCCTTGGAAGATGATGAACATTTCCTAAGTTTATGACTTTGGGCTGGATTCTACAGAAGAGAAAACTGTCATAAATTCTGCTGATTCCAGTCAAGATACAGACCTGATTTATAGGCAGCCCTGATCTATAGCTATTGGCCTTTTTGACTGGGAAATTTGGTCTCAAGTGTATGAGTTGAAAAACAGTATTAACGAGACCTGAAATAAAACTCCATCTTCCCAATCTCTTACGGAGAGCAGCATAATTCTAATTAAATGTCTCTGAAGAACAAAAAAAAACTGTTTAAGGTTGCAAATGCCTTTTAATTGTGCTTTCTGTTCCTCTGGGAGAATTCCAGCTGAACAAGTCTTGTGAGAAAGCTCAAGCAACCTATCACTTTAACCACATCAGAACTAAATTAAGCATCTGAAGATCTCATTTTGTCATGTTGCTCCCCCTGCAAATGCTTGTGTTTAAGATGTCAAAGCTGTGCCTTGACTATAAAGGGAGAGAGGGTTCTGAGATAAACAACAGTTTTGGGAAAGAAAAACACAAGAGTCATTTATCTCCCAGATTGGGACAATTTGCCATGCTCCTGCTGCTATGAGAAATACTCTTCACACCAAGTCCTCTAGGGAGATTTTACACAGGGAGAGGAAAGTGTTTCCCACCATGCCAGAAAGTAAAAAAAAAAAATCCAACAAGTATCAAAAGAACCCTCCCTGAGGCCTTTTGGGAACCTTATGATGGTGAGAAAGAGGTTGGAGGGGAGGAGAAGGAGATTTAGAAGAGAAATTTTTGGAAGCATATATATATCTAGGATGCATCATGCCACTCTTGCTAATGCTTACCTTGTCACTAACAAATGAAGCCTGCTGCTTGCAACCAGGAATTTTCAAATATAAACACTATAGGTAAACTACTGAACAGCGCTGTGTGAACAGCCTGCTGCCAGGGCTGCTGCTGCTGGAACTGGTGCTTGGAGACCTCTTAAATGTGTGCCACTGTCTTTCTCTGCTCCCCGTTGTGCCCATTCATTTTTGTGATGACCAGCTAACTTGAGTATTGCAAATTTACTTGGGGGTGTATAACCTGTCACAGCTTTAAGATTTCATGTTGTCTTGGAAATGTTTCAGCAGGCAAAGTGTATCCAGCAACTTAGGAGACATTTGACCTACCTCACCAGTTTCCTACTTGTGCTGCTCTTGTAAAGAGGCTACTGGTAGGTTTATATTTGCTATTTAAGTATCAACAATTGTATTGAAATTTTTATGGTCATGCAAATGAATGAAGTTTGAAATCCATTTTCTTGATTACCCCATCTGTGAGCTCACAAGAGCTAAGATATCTTGCTTACTTGCCATAATCTTAAAGCTCATGAAAAAAAAAGCTCACAGTCTGCATAAATTAGATGTACTAAATAGAAAAGGCTAATAAAGCCTGAGGGCTTGCTGCTCAGCATGGAGTTCAGCCATCTGAGCTTTCTAACACTGAGCTTAAGACACAAGCTCCATATCCTGTACTGCAGTGTGATTGCCTGAGTATCTCTCATTTTCGTTCTTCTGAAGACTGTTTCTTGTTGCAAATGTGCTCTGACAGCTGGGAGCATTTAACCTTTATTTACTCAGTAACAGACCTCAGGACTTTGATTTGCATGTATGAATCATTACTGGATGAGCATTGTTCTGCTGCCCAGTAAGATTCCTTAAAGTAGGCCTTAGTTGCAGTTGGTGAACTCCAGCGTGAAGTTTACTTAAGTCCATTCACTGAGGAGCTGCACCCACCTGCTCTCTGCCAGAGGAGGCCATGGTTATGACTACAGGGCCTTGATGAGGAAAGAGATGCAATTCTTCCTTACTTCCAAATTATTCTTACATGTCTTTAAAAAAGACATATGTCCAAAAGCGTGGCTTTTATTCACAAAGGCTCTGCAGACCGGTTATCACCTGTACATTAAGGAAAAAAATAAGTGATTTTTGCAGAATGCAGCCATATCTGTTGTCTCTGTGTGGTTAGAGAACAGATTACTAATGCCAGGGTGCATCAGTGATCTATCTTAAATGTGTCTATAAATATGAGGTTCCTTTGCTTTGTATTATGCATTCAAGAAACAGAAATGGGATTGCCCAAAAGGGGCTGCTCCTTTCTCACCTTGAAATAGTTCATTTCCCAAAGAATTTTACAATCTGGGTATCTACATCCTTGTAGCAATGCTGTGTTGATCCAGGGAATCTTGCCTGAGCCCTGAGTAAGCCAATGGACATTGTAATACCACTATTAACATTCATGCAGATGCAGCTTGGTCTCAGGCAGCTCAGAGAGGTGCCCACCACCTGCTTTCTTTCTGGAATGATGTTTGCTTATGGATCCTGACTTTTGTCTCAGAGGCACAGCTGTTTCAGCATCCCAGATATAAAGCTGATGCTTATACCATTCTTCTCTTTAAAGAAATTATCATTAACAATACTTAAGATTCATAGTGCTCTATTGTATATGTTGATAGGTCTAGAGGCAATTTTCACTTCCTATTAATGTCAGACATAAACTGGAGGAATTTATTATCTGGATTTATGCAGTTTATTGATGATGACAAGAAAAATATTAAAGCTTTAGTTAACACCTTTTTTCATGGGTACAGAACAGGCTGAGCTTTTGATTTGTTTATTTGAACTTCAAGTCACTGCATATATACATATGTTTATATATATAAAGTTTGCCTCTGTGTGGATTATGTGATCTTAATGAGTATTAACAACATTAATCTCTGTATATTTTGATTGAATTTGACTGTGACAGGTAAAGAAGACCTTGTTCCAAGTTTTGACAGTAGATTTCTGATGTTTGTTAAAAGAATCATGAGAAGCTTCATACCCCAGTTTTAGTACCTCAAGTTATGCAAAAGCACTAAAAACCAAATGCCACACTTAGGGTATAAGGATTCCTGGCAACACAGGCTGGTTATGGAGCTGCTCTGTATGTGCAGAGTCCACACCTGCAGAGTGCCCTGGCAGCTAGGGGCATGCTGGCCAGCCCCAGCCAGCACACAGCCTGCACATCCAGCAAAGGGTTCTTTCTCTTTCACAAAGCACTGCACCCAGTTTGGGGCACCTAGATGGATTTTTTACCTTTACAGTGAAAAACAGTGTAGAATTCCAATCTTCTGCTGCTGGAAAGGACATCACAGAGAATACCAAGCCATGCTTCCCTCAGAGGGATATAACAAAAGGGCAAGAAGCAGTACTTTAAAGTTACAGTATTTGATGATCTAACTGGATAAAACAGGAAAGAGAGAGAGGGAAATCCTGTTAAAGCCAGTCAAGCATTAATCAGTGTCCAGAAAGTCATGGGATCTCCATCCTTAGAGATCTTCATAGCTCTCAGTGGTCATGGGAAACTTGATCTAGTTTTGAAATTTACCCTACTTTGGGCAGAGGACTAGATATTTCTAGGTGTCCCTTCGAATCTCAAATTTTCTCTTATTTTGTGATTTTATACCCAATGTTTAGGCAAGCTTTTGGCATTTTTAAGTCTCCCTTTTCTGGACTCGCAGAGAATAACATACATGGCTCTGGGATAAGATCCCTGGGTGACATTAGGATTTAATGTCTCACTAGCAGCAGTGGTGTTGCACTAACAGCAATAAACTGAAGAACATAAGAGCAATGTCAGCTTTGGGTAGTCAAGTGTTCATAAAAAAGGGTCTTGCCTTTTAGCTACAGATTTTCTGCTTCCTCCAATGCTGTGTTCTCCAAGCCTGCCTTTGAACTTGCAATTTCTCACAGCAATTAACTCTGAGTTGCCCTAGTTGTGGATGCCCAGTGTGGAGAGATAAAGGACAATAGCTTAAACTGAAATTACTAATGCTCTTAGCAGGGCAAGGAGAAAATGACCAGCAATTGAAAATAAAGGCCATTTATGTGGCCTAATCAGAGGATTATATCAGGAGAACATGCACTTGACATGAAAATAAAACAGCAGTTAAAGTATTTTGTCCAAGCCTTTCATCCAAAACAATGCATTATTTCATATGTGATTTCCAGTACTATAAACATCTGGTGAATTGAAGCTTGCTCAGTATATCAGTATGGAAAGTGCACAGACTGTTTAGACTATCACTGGTCTGTTAAAATAAATAAATAAATAAATAACAGTGTCTCTTTTCATTTGTACAATTCATTTGAATTTGAAGGGAAGAAGATAGAAGAAAGAAATGGTCAGCAAATTATTTCAAATCCATTTTGGAAAATGAAATAATTTTAAGGTTTTTTTAATGAAAAAAAAAAATCACAAAAAATTCTGGAATTTATAGTCTTTCCCCACAATATTTTTAAAACATTTTTAAAAATAACTTTTCAACCACATACTGTCTGAAAACTCTCTTAAGAATACAAATCTTACACCATTTAATAAAGTACTAGTACAGCAATTTATTGAAATAAAATGTTTATTTACCTATAGCATCTGACAACAGAATTCACTTGGGTAAAATTTCAGTGTGATTTATCCCCTGAGCTTCACTAAATATTGCTGCAGCTGCATGTTTTGGGCTATTGAACAGCAAAGAGAAGAGAGACATTAATTGTATATTTTACCATGGCCAAGACATACATTTACTAGATTACAGCAATCAAATAGCATGTATGTCCTTTAAAAAAAAAAAAAAAAAAAAAGTCTGTCTACCAAAAAACCGCTTGTGTAGGGGATTGTGCACCATATATTTCCCTTCTAAAAGACCTTGTCATCCTTTATGCCAGTTGTCATACTGTCAGCTCTAAGTTTGATTAATGTGGAGGAAAACAGAGGGGAAAGTAAGTAGAAAAAAGAAATTCTCAACCCTGGTAATGGTTTTGGAGGGACTGTTGGCCATAGATACAGGGAGGGAGGATTTCAGAAAGAGAATACTGATGCTTGTTTGCATCCAAAATGTGTAGTTATTGCAGGACTGATCAGACCTGTCTTTTTCAGGAGCTAGCTGAATCAAACAAGTGGATTTGATATAGCTGTGTCTTTCACCCCTTCTATGGGCATTTAATTTGATAAGGTGATATTCCAAAATTTTCTACCTCTTTGTCTTTGCCTGCTTCTAATTCTTTGCTTTAGTCACATCCAGTTAAGCCAAAAGTATCTGGAAGCTAGAGAAAGGGTTTGAATCTCTTGGAACACTGGCCAGTGTTCAACATCTTTAAATATACAAGTATTTTATATTCTAACAACCTTCTGGCTTTGCCACAGTGCAGTCCTAGTTTTCATCATTTCCTAGGCCTTTTCCCTGATTGTTAATATGTCACTTACTATAGCAAAGCAGTCTGACTAATTATCTTTCCTTCTTTCTTTTCACTTTAAAAGAAAATCATGAGGAAAAAAATGAAAAAGAGAGTTGTTTTCTTCTTTATGCCTGTGACCTGGTATTTGTGTTTAAATAAAAAAGTTTCTGGATCCTTGTTTGGCCACTGATGGTTAAATCTTTACCAGAGAAGGAATGGCTTAACCAGGACTTTGGAATGGGACTTTGTAGATCTGCGTTCTGCAGTGCAATCTTCTGGAGGGATGGAGTTAAGGTGATGAACACCGTTGACAGCATGCTTTCTAGAAATTATTATAGCAGTGGGACTTTTCTGCATGTTCCTGCAAGGTTATAAAATACAAAGTTTGTAAACTTGATCCTGGTGCCATTTATGGCACTGGACCACTGACAATTTGGGTAAACAAACAAGATGTGCACTGGCATGAGTAAAAGGAGAATCAGTTCTGTCCATGAAGCTCTCGCCATTGTGTACCTTAAAACTTTCTCAGTTGTCTTCAGGAACTTTCCCTCTGTAATTCCATGAGACACTCATCTAGTCTTGAAACTATGACCAGAAAACATGGTATTAAACTCTCCTAACTTTTTACAGTCTAAGAGATGGCAAGTTATTGAGACTTCCTTTGTGATGAAGAGCTACAAACCAGATTGAAAGAGGGAAAGGGATACAACCAGGTCTGCTAAAGATAAGCCTGGGCGTGGCACACCAAATACATGATGGATGGGCTGCAGGTGAGGTCATCAGTCAGCCACATGGAAGTAGGGAATGGAGATGCATGCAGCAGAAAATCACAGAAATGTCTTACAATCATTGCATGGGAATTAGGGCTTTTCCTCCCTAATTGGCAGGATCAACAATCCCAGCTGAAGAGCATCTACACCAATACATGCAGCATGAACAACAAACAGGAAGAACTGGAAGTCATAGTGCAGTAGGAAAATTATGGCATGGATGCCACCACAGAGACATGGTGGGAGAAATCACACAACTGGAATGTTGCAATGGATCTCTATAAACTCTTTAGAAGGAATTAGCAAGGAAGAATAGTGTGGAGAGTTTTGTCTGGAGCTAAATAATGGTGATGATAGTGATGAGTGTTTATGGGTGAGAATAAGGGGGACGGCCAATAAGGCAGATATCCAGGTGGGAGTTTGTTATGTACCATCCAACCACGATGAAGGGGTAGATGAAATATTCCGTATAGCAACTGGGAAAAGCTTCACAGTCATTAGCCCTTGTTCTCATGGGAGGCTTCAACTTACCATATGTCTGCTGAAAATACAATATAGTGGAGAATCTGGGAGGTTCCTGGAATGTGTGGAAGATAACTTCCTTACACAGCAGGTGAGTGCGCCAAGTAAGGAAGGCAACCCACTTGAGTGCCATCATATGTCATGTTCAGGATAACTTGGGAATCAGGCACAGACAGTAACACTACAGGCTTGGGGAAGACTCACTGGAAATCTTCCCAATGGAAAAGGACCTGAGAATGTTAGTTGACAGCTGGATGAACATGAGCTTTCAGTGGCATTGGAAATAGTGTGGCCAGCAGGACCAGAGCAATGAACATTCCTCTATATTCAGTACTGGTGAGGCCACACCTTCAATCCTGTGTCCAGCTCTGGGCCCCCCACTATAGGAAGGACATGGAGGTGCTGGAGCATGTCCAGATAAGAGCTGCAAAGGTGGTGAAGGGTCTGGAGCAAAGGTTGATGCGGAGCAGCTGAGGGAGCTGGGGTTGTTTAGCCTGGAGAAAAGGAGACCTTATCACTCTCTACATACTACCTGAATAGGAGGCTGTGGCAAGGTGGGGATCAGCCTATTCTCTCAGGTAATGAGCAATTGGAGGAAAGGAAATGGTCTCACACTGCACCAGGGGAGGTTTAGATTGAGTATTAGAAAAATTTCTTCATGGGAAGTGTTATCAAGCATTGGAATAGGCTGCTCAGGGAAGTATTGGAGCCACTGTGCTTGGAGATATTGAAAAGACATGTAGATGTGGCATTTAGGGACATGGTTTAGTGATGGACTCGGCAGTGTTGGGTTAGTGGTTGTGATCCAAATGATTCTGTGAAAATCAAAGAGCTGTTTCTATACAAGGAACTATTTAATAGCTTAGAATTCTTCAGCCTGAAAAACAGGACAGCTGGTCCCGGCTGAGACAGCTGATTAATGTGAGAGTAAACATCTATAAAATTGCAGACTGGATATGTATGGCTGATTTCTCAATATCTTCCAACACATGACCTAGAGGGGATTAAATAAAAACACCAAGTTCAAAACAAACAGAAGAAGGTGGTTCTCAGCATGTCAGGTTAGCTGGGCAATTCTTCGTCACAGCAGTTGTGGTAACTAAATGTTGGTCTGGGTTCAAAAACAGAAAAAGTTTATGGAAGGGAAAATTTTACATATATAAAAAGCTATACATGTTTTCACACAATCTGTAGCTGCAAGTTGTTGAAGACTGAAAGAGTATTTCAGAGAATAACACAAGATTTCATTATTTTTGTACTCTAAGGGCTTTCTTTTGACTACAGTGGCAAATACAATGCAGGTGGGTGAGCCATTGTTTTGATCTATGCCTGTGCTTATATTCTTGTCAGGGATGTGTATTTACTACCGGTCAAATGGATAGGTTACAGAAGTTTTGTTATGAAGACACTGAATTGGAGCTATCATACTCTTTTCTTACCAGACAAAGTAGGTGGGATGTGAGCAAATACACAACTATGTTTTGTTCTCCAGTCCTACTCTAAAACATTTACCTTATTTTCTTACTAAAATTAAAAAAAAAAAAAATCTTTATTTATCCTTTATATACATGCCTGTGTTATATGGTAAAGAACAGAAACCTACTTGCAAGGACTTGATGAGATCTGATGATAGGAAGTTGATATAATTGAAATTCATATCATAAAAGAGGTATGGATTTTTTTTTTTTTTTTGTGGAGTTAACTAAACTATGACATTACTAATTTTTTAACATAGTGAATCCTCTTAAGTAAATTTTAAAATAAAGGCTGGGCATTTTTTAAAAAGTTGGAGTGCTAATCAACTGGAAGTTAAATTTTTGATCTAAGTTTTATAACACAGACTTCCTTGTGTCTATCAGCAGACTATCAGACCATTTTTGGCTTTAAAAATCAATAGAATAACTAGTAAGCAGTAAAATTATTTTCAGTTCTCAGAAACTAAATAGAGGCACAAGATCAAGTTACAAACCCAAATTTGTTTTGGGACAGACTCTATCTTCCTAACAATAACGTAGTGATGTCTAGATTAGGTATCCTCTTGTGAAGAGCTTTACAGGTCTGTAAGAAGCTCTGCAATAAAGGCTTGACTAAAAAATATATATTTAGCTTCTCAGACAGGGCAAGGAAGAATAGAACTCTTGGTGCAGATACAGAGATTTATACCAACCAAAGAACTGGTTTACAAAATCTGTCAAGGACACTGTGTTAAAAAGACATTATTCTAAATTGTAATTGTTTTCTGTGTTAATTTGTAATAAGTAATCTACAACCAGGCTGAGACAGCATTATCGCAGATTCTGTGAGCTAATCTCCAATCTGTAAAACATGCTCTGTTTGGATTATCTACAGGGTGCACATTTCTCAGTGAATTTGTTTTCTTTGAGTAATGGGAATACATTCAAGGAAATTAATCTGCAAACAGATACAGTTGTTGCTGGATGAATGGGTTCTTTCTTTGCACTTGAGTTGTAGTGTTGGTATCTCGGCTGCTGGCCCACACAGGAATCTTTGGATTGCTAGCCAGAAATTTTCCTATAATATTCCAAGGAAACTTATGTGACATCTTAGTAGTCCGAGAAGCAAATACAAATCCCCTGTCTGCTACCTCAAAGCTTAACTAGTTTGAGTTAGAGGAGGGGGAGGAATATCACACAGTAGCATATTTTTTTCCATGCACCTGCATACTGTAGCATACATATGACTGCCAGCAATGATTTGTCCCAATCACCCTTTTTTCATTTCAAGTCATTCCATGGTCCCACTGTGGAAATACATCACAGAGCTGGTTGTGATCCAACTGATTTTATTTTGCAGCACTGGCTCCAGTATGGTTGGTTTCATGTTTATACTCTAGGCAAACTGGAAACTATGCATCTCTCAGAGTCGGGTTGAACACAAATAATGACCAGATCTTTTGCTGCCTGAAGGGAGAAGTAAAAAGCCATCCCACTGTCCCATTGAATCACATAGCTATGATTTGTCTACAATAACAAAATAAAAATCAGAAGTGAAATGTAAAGGAAGGAAAATGGATAGTTCATAACAATTGCAGAAGGCAGAGAAGTAATAAAAATAATGGGGTTAAAAACACATTTGACAAATGAAGTACTATATATATTTATGAGTAGAAAAATGAATCTCTGGAAACATGACTTCCTGAAGGTCTTGTATCTTGTTCTTTGAAGCTCTAGCTGTTCTTTTTTTTACTACCCTTATTGTTAATAATTGTACTGACAGAGGGAAAGAACTGGGAAATTTATTCCTATTTTAAACTCTGTACTCCTAATGCAAAACAAAAAGCTCTGTCTTCTGTCAGAAGGCTATTGTTCTTGACTATGGATCAGTTTTTAATGGAGATAGGGCTGAGAAAAATTTGTTTCAAAGTAAAGGCCTGATGGCAGTCTTAAGAACAGGATTCCTCTTGCCTAGCTGAAGTACCTTAAAAAAGGTGTCTAGTGTAAGCTGGTTATCCAACCTCCCTCTGTGGTTGCTTTAGAGAGAAATACTTCTCCAAAAGGCATTTCTTCCCACCTAAGATAACTGTCTCAGTTAGCAAGATGACTAATTTCCATTAAATACCTATATCTGTCCTCTGGCAAAAACCAGAGGCCTGACAACTATATTAAACTAAATGTGTAGTTTCTGGATGCTAAGGTTAGGTGAGACAAATCCCATCATTAGCCAGAAGCAGAGAGCATAATTCGATTTACAGCTTCCTGAATATTTTTTTTTTCTGTTGTGTAGACAGCAGAAATTCTTACAAAGAGTGAAGACATCTGAAATAAACAGTCCCATAACTCTTGTTTCAGTATCTTTTGTTCAAGAGAAAAAAAAAGCTCTTTGAGTCTGTTTCTCAGCTAGGTCAGATGCTGAGGTGGTGTACACCATGAAGAAGTCTTGGGTGGTGTTGATGTTGAGAGGTGCCAGGAAGAACTGTGGAGTCAGGTCCCACTATGCTAGGGAGCAAGAGTCTGAGGTGGAGAGGCCAGCTGCAGACACTATGGGAATCTGAAAAGAACCTTATTAAAACAAGTTTCTCAGATTCCAAATAGAACAATTCCTCTCTACCAGGAAGTAACTGAGCCAGGATATAGCCTAAGTTAAACCTTTCATGTTCATATACCTACACACATATGTATAGGTATATTAAAAAATTGTTTCTGTAGTTGTCCGAAGATAAAGAACAAACATAACTCTCAATACTGAAGAAAAATTATTTTACAAAAAAAAATTTTATTCTCTTTAGTTGGATAAAATGAGTTTCCCATCTAGGCTGGGGTCAATTTTTCAATTTGTATAAATCAACATGCTTCTATGAAATGAAAGTAATTCTTGTGCCTTCCCCTTTCATTTTTCAAAATTCTTTAGTCTCATACCAGTACTAACAAAGATAAAATGACATCTCGTGTCCTTGAGATATTTAAGGCCTTGCATTTAGCTATATCTAAAGAAAAGAATTATTCCAGGGGACCCAATTACACTATCTTTATCCTTGCAATACAATTAAAGCATGTCTCCATTTCTGTGGTGTAGAAGGGACCTAAATTCTCTCTTCAACCATGCTAAAGCCTCTTTATTCAAGCTTATAACATGGTTTGGGAATATGATTGAGGCTTTTGACACAGTAGAAATGATTGTCCTTTAGCTGTATTCAGGTCTTTGAAGCTGCCCATGGAACAGAGCCTGACCTTCATGGGAGCACAGATACCCTTTGACATACTGTTTTGTAAAGTTGTTGTTTAATTGCAAGGGTCACTTTGGTTGCCAACAAATTTGAAGGCCAAGGGGGACCCAGTAATGTTTTGTTCTATATGAGGTGACAATGAGTACGGTACTCCTTGTACTGAACCTATTATAAAGGACTTGTAGTGTAATGTGAGGAGCAAGCAAAAAGTTTGTAAATTTATATCTAATTAACTAGAAGTCAAAAAAGGAAAAATTTGCACAGTCTGAGATCCTCTACAGTGGAAATGTAGGTAGAATAGACAGTCAGGAGAGAACTGAAGTCTTCTGTCAAGTAGAAGGCAGACCTGTGCGATCGTTCATTCTACAGAGTTTGAGGGGGGAAAAAATTACAGATTTTGTGATGTTAAAACCTTTCATGAAGCTATACCGGTTGAAGTTTCTCTAAGTGTCAATATGGTGAAGAATACTTTTTAAGTATGGCAGAA
>WEIU01016026.1:0-29775 GCA_013389925.1 Aegithalos caudatus | reverse complement strand
AAAAAAAAAAAAAAAAAAAAAAAAAAAAAAAAAAAAAAAAACAAAAAAAAAAAAAAAAAAAAAAAAAAAAAAAAAAAAAAAAAAAAAAAAAAAAAAAGACGAGATATATGAGCACAGACAAACACGACATTCAAAAAAATTAAATATAAAATATATAAAAGGTGGGAATACAGAAATATGGGTGAAATATCCATCTTCCAAACTGACAGAGAAGAATGCCTTTATCCTATGATACTAGAAGTATGATGGACATTGGGATGTAAACAGAAAATATTCCAGGTGTATGGAGTTTGTGTCCTTCTCTCTCCCAACTTTTGTTATGAGGGAACAAATTTCTTTCATTTGATACATGGAATTTTATGGTAGCTCTTTTTCTTTATTTCTATTGCAAGGTTGTCAAAGCTAGCTAGGCAAAAAAAAAGAAAAATTTCTGATGCTGATGATGATAATTTATTAAAAAAAAAAGAGGCATATTAACATTTCAAACATGTTAAATGAAAAGAAAACAAAGCCACAAAGACCTCTGGGTAAATCCACAGCTGGTGTTAAGCAGCAGAGTGTCACTGAGGTGCACAACATCTTCTTCTAGTTCAAAGAGAAATTAATTCAGTGAGGCTCTGTAGTTTTATGTCATGTAGGTCAGACCGGATGAGCACTGTGGTACCCTGTGGTTTTATATATAGACTGCAGAAAGTGGCCAAGCTCATCTCCTTTCTTTAAGTAGCATCATTTATTCCCACTGCTGAAACAGAATCCAGGGCTAAAGGGACCATTGATCTGACCCAGTCAGATATTCCTTATGTTTTTCTAATCTTATCTATAAATCTTCACCAACTGATACAGGAAAAGTTCAAACCTATGTTTATGAAATATTTATCAAAATGTCTACCTAGGCTGTATCCTTCCTCTTGTATTCCCCTTCTTCCTCTGCCTGTATTTATTTGTTCTGCTCTTCAGTTAAGTTATAAGTTCCCCAAGGAAGGGTGTATCTTCTATGTGCTTCCGCCAGCATGATTAATAAGCTTTTGAGCAATAAAACAGAGTAATAAAGGTATTGAATTATCCAGGGACACCTATTTTACTTCTCATACTGCAGAATTCCCTAATTTTAAGTCAAGGAAACCACTAGGAAAAGCATATGTCCGAAGAAGTAAACACAGGCAACATAACCATCACAGCTGTGCTAGGGTGTGTGTTGAACGTAGCTTCAACAGTTCATGGTCTTAAAACTCACTTTCCTCTCTAGGAGACAAATTGAGAAGGTGCTTGTCCCTAAAAGACATGATCATCAACAGGTTTTGTCTATATTAAAGTCAATATGGCTTTGAAACGATCCAAGCCTACTTGGCAGCCAGTCTACGTGCAATAGCCAGCTGGAGAAAACTCCAGCCTAGACCTCTGACAGAAAACACCCAAAACACTGCAGCACATCTCTATCAATGGCATTACAAGCACTCATATGCCATTCATAGTGGCTTAAAGATGTGTAAAATAGAGAAGGAATGGAGCAGCTAATTAACAAAACACAGTTACATTAAGCGACCTGTGTAAGCCCTAGATTTTCTGGACTGGAAAGAAAAATGAAAATCATTACAAAATAGGAACAGTCTTACAGAGCTTTTTCTGCAAATATCTCAGGACTTGTCTTGCTTATGTAGGCAATGTTCTGTCAGCAGTGTGTTGCTGTTATGACTTGCAGTGCTGGAGCAAGGCTCAGCTGGTGTTGCCCCTGAGACTCTCCCGAGTAGGGCACTGAGTAATCTCAGAGCAACAACTCACAGAGGCAGAAGCTCTCATGTGTGGGAGATACAAATGTGCCCAAGAGCTGGACTATCAAAGAACAGGTAGACAGTGCACTGGCTGTTGGGTGACCTGTGCATGCTGAGTTTCATTGCTGCTCCTGTTCCAGCCTTGCAATCTCTGGGACACAACACATCCATAAGCACAGTCACTCTCTTCACATCTGTGCCATACAGGCAATACAACAGACACAATTCACCAGTCTTTTGCTCAGGCAGGACTTAAAAACTCTAACAATTTTCTCAAATTAGGATTTGGGGTTGGGACCTCCCCTGTTAAGTATGCTGAAGCTTAAGAGTTCCTACAGAGAAGTTCTATAGGGATGGTGTCTCAGTTTTCCACCTGCCTCCCACAACATGTTGCAAGCCTGGAAGAGCAATATACAGAAGGCTTCACATCACAGTCTAGCATAGCAGCTCAGAGGACCAAGCTTTTGTTAATGAGTTTTGGGATGAGAAAGCAGTGAGTGAAGGGTGGAGCTGGCACACCAGTACATATCTGATGCAGTAGGAGGACAGGAACCTCTAGCAGAAGGAGTCTGGGAAATAACCCTTCACAGCACTCCAGCACAGTTTGCAAAAGTTCATGTCAGAATTCCAAACACCATCTGCTTTCTGCTGTGCCTAATGTTTGCTGAACCAAGTAATCTATTTGCAGTACAGTTCTGGGAGCCACAATTTCCCCTGAGGTTTTAAAAACTGATAATCTAGTATTAGATAGGGTAGCATTAGATTAGGGAAATACAATCTCATGTTTCAGGGCATGTGCCAACTTAAAGACAGAACAGGAAAGTAGGAAGGAAGCTGAGTTGTGAGCATGTTAAGCCATAAGTGTCTCAAGCCCTCTCCTAAAACACCTAGTACTGAGTGTTGTCTTGAGACAAGAGCCTGCATGAGAGAGATTAATTCTGGTCTGATGGCTACTTTTCTCATTGTTTTTACACCAGCCTTATGATGTTAGACTAGGTCTTTTTTAGTGGTTTCTTGACTTCTTATGGATTATTTAGAATTATGTAAATAATGGCACTATACTGATGAAAATGCAAAATATGAAATAATCAAGTAATCATTTTCAATAAAGAGCCCTGTAGTGATGTGCTGGCAATCTACTCTGTATTGAGTATTCCCACAGCAAATACAACATTTGGCACATAGAGCTATTGCAATGCTGATCTGCATCCCCAGGTAACTAGAATATGCCCCAGAAGGTGCTGTACAAAAGCATTTTGATCTTCATTCAACGCTAATGCCAAAATAGCTTTGTGTGTGAAAGTAGCATGAAGAAAGATGAGCAAAGGACTCCCAAATATGTATGCATGAGGATCTTTTTATGCCCAGTTTCCTAGTAAATGGAAGGGCCTTGCCATGTAATACAGCACTGGATTTCTTCTACAGTTCCTGCTATAATAATACCCATGAGCTGTGTACATCTACATATGTATATCCTTCAGGCAATATTCCTTCAATGTAATGTGGGTTATGCCCCTTGGTGATACAACACATACCAAAGAGCTCTACAATTCAAAAACAGCTAAAAGGCTATTTAGCACATATTACCTGTCTTCATTTCTATGTTACACTTATTTCTGGCAAAATTAAGGGAATCAATTTATTTTTCCCTGGAGTATCTTCTAAAATTATTGGAGTTTTTCCATGATGTGCACTTAATCCCCAGTATTTCTTTCTGTTCAGCTATTGAGGTGAACAGATAAACAAAACTGAAAATGATATACTGATTTTCTACAAACATGACAGTAAAGTAACTAGTTACCTGAGCAAGTGTCCAAAAACTGTGATGTTATTCATTTACTGCAGAAATAGATTTCTTCAAAAGCATTTAAAAGTTGACATCTTATTTTCACAGACACCTAAGAGCTGGGAAAAAATGCACAGCTTCACTGTTAGTTGGTTCAAGACTCAAGTAACTATGTTAACAAGACACTGAACCTAAATTTGACCACTAGGGCTGAACTCAACAGATGAATCTGTGACTTGCATATATAAATAGCAAACAGGCTGTTGGTCTGCACCTCTCTAAATTTACATTCTGTCTGAACATTGATGAATTTAATGTTTTAAGATTACTTATGATGGTATGAGTACTGATATTATTTTGCCTTGCAAGTACAGCAAGTGACTGATTCAGAAATTAATAATTAATTGATTAATTAAAAAATTATAATTCCCAAGCAGCTCTTTCAGGATATAGTTGCCCACTTGGAACACCCATGCACCAAATTCCTATCTGGCCTTTGACGCATAAGAAGGTGGAGACTTCCACTGTTGTGGAAAAAACGGCAAGTCCACAAGAAGTACTCTAGATTCTTTTTTTTCCCATATAAGGGGAAACAAGTCTGTCTAAAAGACAGTAAGCCAAATTTCTGCTGAACTTCAAACTTTAATAAGCAGTCTTCCTTTGAATTCAATACTGAACCAATGTAGCTATATGAGTTCAGTATTACAGTATAACATACTGAAATATTACCATCTGCAGTCTTCCTTGACACCAAAGGTCACGTTTATGAAAGATTTTACTCATACTCTCCTTTACCTGATCCACATTTCTCAATTCTGTTCTGTGAGACTTGGAGAAAATGTATTACAAGGAATGCTTAATATCTGGGTGCAGATTAGATGATTTTTGTCTCCAAATAAAAAGTGTAAGCTAATAAAATCTGTTCCAACATCCCTTAAGAACTGTCTTCCATTATTCATTCAGAAAAGAACAAATAGTGAATTAGTTCATGTCCCCATGAAATAGAAGCGTGCTTTGGCCAGTGGCAGAACAACCATCTCCTGCTGATTGAGCTCAGTGAAACAGCTTTTCTGTGTTGAGGAAATGTTTCCTCTGGTGCATTACTACAAAACGTCAAAAAGGGACAACTAAAAAGTCTAATAAAATTTGTAAATTAAATTATTTTCTTTTCAATATTGTGAAATGTTTAGGTTATATTTGACCTTTTTGAAGTGGTTTCTATGTTTGGCTGCCCTTTAGTATAAGTTCTCTTCAAACTGAGGACATTTTTAACAAAATAGTAGAATGCATCATTAAGACAATATTGAAACAGATATAACATTAAATGGCCCTTTTGCTCATTCATTCACTTACTTTCATTTGCTGTGAACAACTGAAAGTGAGTCAACAAACTTTTTAATTGAACACTTAGATAACTAGTGTATAAATTAATTTGTTGTTCCAATTCAGATACTGATGGACCTGTCCATAGTTGTTAAGGACCTCTGAAATGCTGAACTTAAGTTTTGTCATACTTTTTTAAAAAATGGTACACAGATGTTTTCTAACTCCTCTGTCTTATCTAACTCCTTCTCTATCTATGAATCTATCATTTTGATCTAATTACAAAAAAAATGTTACAAAGTTGTAGACATTTATTAGTTTTATTAAAACTTGTTAAAATTTATGTCTTTACATTACTATTACTGTCATCTTCATCTTTTGTTCCCATAATCAAGTAAACCCTAAAAAAAGTCTCAGCCTGAAAATAAGTAGTGGCTATGTATTGTAAGTAGTGTACTAGATTGTACAGTATTCAGTAAAAATGAAGTTGTTGTCTTTAAAAAGCTGAGACTTCAACATATCAATTCATAAATTAAAAAGAGCACTAAGAAAGTAATCTCCAAGAGCACAAGGAAAAATCTAGTGCTTTATAAAATTAGGATTCATTTCTATGTTGAAGCTGTGCATGTCTCGTTAATATATTGAAAATGGAGTTTACCTGATTTCATCCTGGATGTATTTTTATTGAAGGCCATACTTCTGATTGAAAATCCAGTGATATTTGAGATCAGTGTTTATTTCTAGATCTATGATACTTCTAGCAGTCTTCAAGGTGTATGATCTCAATCTTGCAGCAACCCTTTCCCCATTTAACCACTCAACACTTCTTTCATTTCTCTTACTCCTTCCACATTTTTAGTGCCCGGCTCACAAAAAGCCTTTTGGTAGCTTATATATATATTACTTATATTTATGTTTATCCTGTTGATTTCAGCTGAGGAATCTGGCCTTTATTGCCTCAAATATGGAAAATAGTTCATTATATTCATTACCATTTTGTACATTTGGGACTGGCTACTGTTCTGAAGAGAAAGGTTTGTTTTTTTTTTCTCTTCAACATACTAGGACATTTCTGAATAATTTGAAATATCCTATACCTTGTATTTCCAGTAGTTAACAATTTGAAATGTATGTTTGTAATTAATAGTGTCAAAACCAGGGAAAGACATATGGTTGATTTATTTCTTCTCATAGAAATGAAAGCTTTAATTTTTGAAAGAAGACGCCAGACCAAAGGAATGCCCTCTGCTTGTTACCTTGATAGTCAGGAGACATGAATAGTATTATCAATGCACAAACACAAAAGACTGGAGGCTTATAACAGTTTCTGTGATTAAAGACCTGCAGGAGATTCTTGGTGGCAGTAGGCAGAGGGTGTTTCTGATAAAAGGAACTAGAAATGAAAACTGACCTTTCCTGTCATAAATGACACTGCAACAACTTTCAGGCTCAATTTCCTTGCAACTGCCTCTTTTGTCTTCCCACCCCACAGTTCCGTACTTTTGGATTCTTTGTTTCATATTCCTGTGCCAAAGTCCAAAATTTTTTGCCTGCCAAGAAAAGTCTAACCTTTTCTTTCTACCAACAATCTTTCTGATAAAAAGGATGTTCTTCTTCAATTCCTGCCTTTCCTTTCCCTCAGATGTCAGAGTGCTTTGCCTTCCCTCTCCCTGCTCCCAGAGTGTTCATGAACTTCAAAATAGCCTGGAAAAGACAAACTGGATAGCTGCATTTTGCTTGGGTGAGTTTTCCCTTCACTCCTCAGCACAGCCACCAAAGTAGCCCTGATGGCATCCGGCAGAGCACAGGGTGTGAATCATTCAGAGGGTTCCTGCACTGCTAACAGCAGCCTGTTGTAGCCTGGGAGCATCCTAGATACTACCTCAATCACAAATAATCACAGGAAGTTGCCACCAGAAAGCCAGAGTGAGAAAATCACAAAAGGAATTATTTGGCTGCAATTTATCACATACAGATATACCTGTATGCTTTCTGATTGTAAGGAAAGTAGACTAGCACTTGTGTTCTCCACAGAAAATAATTGACAAGCAATAATTTTGTTGGGGAGAGGTGCTGTCATATGACACGAAATCAGAGTCTTTATTTTCTTGATGCTGTTTTCATTTATCCTTGCTCCTTTTGCTGTTCACAAATTGCACAAAATGGTAATAGTAATGCTCATTGGTAAAGTATTTCATGGATTAATGGCGCCGAGTATTGCTCTCATTAAAAAGTGGATGGGCCAGGATATGTCAGCTATGATACAGCACAGTAATTGTGCCACAGACGCCTTGAAGATCCCCAGCTTTAGTCTGTATTTTGCTCTAACCTCAGAAATATCGTACCATGACTGGAGTAATCCAATTCCTATTTCATATAATTTCATTGCTTAATGCATATCAAATTGTATCAAATCAGAAACCCTGGTAGAGTTGCCCTAATGGAGTAATTTAACCTTTCTCTTAGATGAATATTTTAAAACATTGGTAAAACTACCCTCGTTCCCATGCCCTTAACCATCTCTCTTTTTTTTGCCTCTTTTGATTTTCTTGCTGTGGTATGGTTGACATCCAAAACCTTCCACTTATGAACTCCATTGTGAAGTGCTCCATAGGTTATCTTGATAAAGCTTAGGTTATCTTGATAAAGCTTCTGGGTCACTATTTTGGTCATTTCACTTATTCCAAGAAGCAAAAGCCTCATAAATCTCTGGTGGCACAGTCACCATCTTGCAGCATGAGATGGCCACAGGTTGAAACCCACTTAATTGTTTCTGCGCCTCAACATTGGTCATTGCGGAGAAACATAATGGACTTATTTTTAAAAATAAAGTAAGAATTCCCAAATTGAAACTTTTATAGTCCATTCATGCTGGACTGCAAAGGTAGCAACATTTCCTGAGATGAATAACAAAAGACAGTGTAACAAATTAATACAAATGAAGTCATTGCTGAGCGATTCCATCTGCTTTGGAAATGAGGCTCGGACTTTCCAAAATGTGGCCGTGATCCAGATAATTAGGCTTAACTCCAAATGAAGCCACACAGGTAACTTATAGCTTCATTAACTCTCCTCGGGAAGGCAGGCATCCAAGAACTAACCTTAATAGAGCAGCATATGATCCATTGACAATCTGTTTGATATTAAAATATGAACTTTGGTTTCACTATGTTACATCAGTATTAGGCCAATAACATATGCAGAGCAAAATGCTAGGGATTGGACATGGTCTTGCATCCTGAATTACACACCAGTCACTACTACATCCAGAGAACTGGGATCATAATTTTTTGTTTACAGGGTTTAATCAAAATACATTAATAATCTACAAAACCTACGCAAGGCACATAAGGTGTCTGCAAGTGTCTTTCCTCTGTAATCAACAGGAGGATTATTAGGTAATAACAAATGTTATTCATCTTCATAATGGCTAAATGACAGCCTGCTTAAAAATAACAAATTACTACTCTTCATCAACTATTACAGGGTGAATATGACCTTCACGTACTTTAAGCAAACAAGTCATCTTTTCAAAGACTTCCCTAGTTCTTTAATTGATAATGATGAGATGCTTTATCTGTGCAGAGCAAAAAAAGAGCTTTAGTTACACCATTTATTTTAGTCTTGGGGGCATTTTATATAGCCCTCTGTCAGAAAAGATACTGAGATATAATACAGATTTTTTTCATCAATAATAAAATAATGCATAATTAAAGTGGTTAGTGATGTGCATAATGAACTCCTGTNTTTTTTTTTTTTTCTGTTGACATGATGCTGCTTTAATGCAAGAGAACTGGAGAAAAATGGCCTGAAAGAAACCTCAAGTTCTCTCATATCTCTGTCTGTTCCATCCCTGGCAGAAATCTCTCTTACTGCTAATTGAAAACCTCTAGTATTGACAATTCCTTCCCCAGGAAAACCAGTTCCAATCTTTACCGCTAGAAATGTTTTCATAAAATCATATCTTTATCTGCCTTCTTGTTATTTAAGCCCAAGTGGGCCCTGGAGTTTTCAATCTGAAGCTCTTCTGTAGACCAAATCAGAAACTTCTAATAAAGTTTCTTTGAGCCTGAAAAGAATAAAGCATGTACAACAGCTTACATACATCAGTGGTCAGATGGGAGCCTAAACAAATGCTACTGAAACACAGTAAAAACTGTCATTTTGCCTAGTATAATCTTTGTACAAAGACTTTTTTTTGTCATTTAGGTAGTTTTGTCAAATTAGGTTGCTCTGATCCCTGCTAATGATGGTTTACAGGAGTTCTGGCCTTTCACAGATACCGACAGCATAAATGTATCTGTGTCTATGTATCTGTGTTAAAAGTAATGCACAGTGGTTACACCTTATAGTGAGGTAAATTAGGGTGCTCTTTTGTGAACACTATCTACAGACAAAGCAAAAAACACAGTAACTACCATGCTTCTGCAGTCTGAAAGATTCTGCCTTTGCCAAGTCTCAGACATATTTGATTCATTTGCCATACAATTTACACCCACAGGAACTGAGATGAGGTGGAATTAGCAGCTTTCTCCTACCTCTTGTTTCTCTCACAGCACTATGGGTGTTGCAAACAAAATTTCATTTGCCAGTTCTTCTCAAAGCGGATAAAAAGTGATACTAACATTGTGGAGATCATTTCAGCAATCGTAGGCAATTATTTGGACTGAAAAATGTTGTGCATTAGAATGACCATTTTAACCATGCTCCATAAAAAGCAGCCCAATACTAAAAAAAGTGTATTATTGGTTTTGTTTAGTCTCATATTAATTATAGAAGAGCATAATGCTCTATGTCAAAACTCTGTTGTTCATTTTAAGGGAAAACAGTGATCCACATCATTCCAGCTCTGTCTGGTATTTTGTATCTGGCTGTTCCTGTAAATCAGTGTGTAGGTATTAATCACTGACTTTTCCTTATTTCAGGGACAAAATGCTGGAATTGATTTTTATCTTTTTACCATGCTTATTTAATTATCTCCATAAGTCATCTAATAACTGAATAAATACTATCATAACCAAAAGTAAATTTTATCTTTTTTTTTTTTTTCCTGGGCTACAATTAAGTCAAAATGTATAATCGTGTAATATGTGAACACATACATACACACACACACACAAATAGCATGTTTCTTATAAATACATACATTATAAATTTATTCTGATCATATTCCCTTTTTAACAAAGGGATATGTGACAAAAATTAACTGAAGGCTGTTCATTAGATTTTATTAATTACTTTCTGATTATCTGGTTCAAGCTAACTAGGCACAACAGTGACAGGCAGTTTGATGTTCCCAGTCAACACATGATCTACATCTAAAACTACCATTTGCTGTATAGGGAACATACTAGTTGTACCTTCTGCCTTAAAGTGATGATTTATTGAAATTATCAGGATCACATCTTAGAATATCAGCACTTTCCTGTTTGTGACAAATTTGAGTAAATCCGGAGACTGAGGAAGAGCAAGTTGAAAGGGAACATCATCTGAGATTTTTCGTTTCTAGGCTTTCTTCTTCCAACTCACTCCCCTTTTCAGGAGTATTCACAATCAAACTACCTGTTTTCTATATTTATTGCTTGAGTCATGATTTTGTGCTCATTAGTCTTCTACATTAAATTACAGAATTATCAGTGTGTTTTTTGTCTGAAAGCTCTGCCTTTCTTGTTATAATAGTGAATGTCAGAGTGGCAGGTAATATTGAACAGGAGCCTGTTTTCCTAATCTTTCTCCAAGGCCAGTCATTTGTTAAATAAACTGCTAACAGTATAAAACTAATGTTATTCACCTCTCCACATATTATTTATTGAAAGCAAAATGACTGAAGGACAAAGACTCCAGCATTAGTAACTACAGGGTCACAAACTGAGGTCTAGCACACAGACTTCATTTACTGCTTTGTGCAGAGGATTCCATATTTGGAAGAGCTCTAACAAAGCCAGAGGTTTGCATTCCTGGCAACCATACAGGGTCTGGGTAGACTGCAACAACATGGATGGCTAAAATGGGAGGAGTTCCTGTGTAAGTGGACATAGGTGAGGTTGTCTCCTTGGGGTTGTCTCCTTTCCAGCAAAGTGCAGACAGGACAGGATGCTGCATGACCTTGTCATGGCTGCCGGCTGAACAGTGATGAACCTGTTATGAATGGGCTAGATAGTGAGGGGGCAAGACAATTTTGGGAAGTGAGGACTCTTGGCTTCCCCCACCAGCTCCCCAGGAAGGAGATGAACAACACTGGGAGATAAGCAAGTGGTGGGCATTAATGCTGAAATACAACAGGTGGGAGACAGGAAGAATGAACTCTGTCCCTGTCCCTCTGTGACTCAACTTTTCTCCAGTTTGTTCCTGTTTCTGCACAGGGCTGCTGGCAGTCACATCTGAGCTCTCAGTAGACAAATATTTCTCCTCTATCACATTCCCTTCCAGTTTCCTGCCCTAACATTTTTTTCTGATGCCAGCTAAGGAAGGACCCGTTTTCTCTCCAGAAAGGGCTGCATTTTGGTAAAGGATGTAGTGTGTGTTGTTATTTGAAATCAATGGTGCTCTAGGAAGTGAGGAAATGGCACTACATAAATCAGTCAGCTATCGATATTATGCTTGTCGCTTAATAGCATAATTTTAAAAGCAAGTTGTCTGCAGACATTGCCTTTAGTGTCTAGGCAGTTGTTTAAAACAGAATGTTGTAAGAGGGCTTGAGCTTTACCAAGATGAGCTGAGTAGTCCTCAACTATTTTTGTAAGGTTTGTAGAGGCAGGCAGGAAAGCATTTGTTCCTTTATTTTAGGATTCATACAAGATTTTGTATTAAAGAATGTTTGCCATGTGTAAGTCAGAAGGGCTCAAGTGATTTCTGTGGCTAGATGGAAAATCATATTTGAACCTATCAAGAAAGAAAACGTAAGTCTAAGTACAACCAAGTCACAAGAATTTGAGCAAAGTTTGATGAGTACCTTCTATATGAAAAGCTACATGTAGATATTATAATGCAAATATCTTTATTGATTGAAGTTCTCAACAGAAATACTTAAACAAGCACAGTAAGCTTCTGAAAAAAATCCTACTCTTGTTGAACCAATTATTGTTGATAATAGATATTCTTGATTCAGTTCATTGGGAGCATTTCCAGCATGAGCCCTATAGAAACATGTCTGTGTATTGACTACCTCTAGTCAAAAAAGCTACAAAAGCCATAGATTTTGTCCCCAAACATATCTGGCACTTAAAAGAAAGGAAGAATACACCAGTCCTTACCAATAGCAGTGCATGGGATATGAACTGCAAGAGTCAGGATTTTGTTGATATTTTTAAATGAGTGAAGATGTATTACATTTCCAATGTACCTTCTTTAATACCATGCCACTTGAAGCAGGTTTTTAAATTGTCTTCTATTATGCTGTCCCAGTAAGGTGTGGGAGAAAAAGTCTGATTTAAATATCTGATTTATCAACACAGTTCTTGCTTGCATAGTTCTTCTACAAATCAGAAAATTATCTGTTAACCTTATTTATGCCTGCCATTTAAGAGCATTTCAGAAAACAAGGACCATCTGCAATTTTTCTAGTATGTTTACATGCCTCATAGTCTTTCATATGTCTTTCCATAGGTAGGAGGCCAGTGCAAGGAGATAAAATCTAATGATCTATGATAAAACCATAGAATCATAGAATAATTCGTGTTGGAAGGGACCTTAAAGATCATCTAGTCCCAGTCCCCTCGCTGGGGGCAGGGATACCTTTCACTAGACTGCGTTGCTCAGAGCTCCATTCAACCTGACCTTGAACAGTGCCAGATCAGCCTCAAAATGTAAGAGGAGAGGGAGAGATTATTTTCTATATCAGCCCATGCTGAATGGCAGTATGAAATGTACCGCTATTTACTCCAAAAGCTTCCAGAGAGATGGGTTTGGAGGTGTTGTCTAAGGATTCTTTTTGACAAAAAAATAAAAAAAAAAAAAATCATTTGTTCTGTCCATTGTCTATGAATTGTCCAATTGTCTAAACCCAACTAGAGCTTGGAGCATACTCTATCTGAATTTCTATTGCAGATAGAGTATGCTCCAAGCTCTAGTTGTCTCCATCCTGCATGTTTGGTCTGGAAGCAATATTAATTAGGCAGACCAAGTGGACTAACATGCTTACATCATTGCTAGTCTAAAGGTCTCTATACTCCATGGCAACAACATCACTCTCTTTTATTGTTTCTCTCATTGCATCACTGTATGCCTCTGAAACCTTACTTACACTAAATTGTGTGGGGTTAAGGTTTGTCCAAGCTAACACACTCCCATTCGCCATCCCATGTGAGCCTGGGTAGTGAAGAGTTACTTCCCATACCTTCAGAATGTCACAGAAAAACCACTGGATGTTGGACATTATTTGGGCAAATCAAAGACTGTTTTTTTTCCCAGGGCAAAGAAGAAACACTCTATTGTAATATCTGTATAAAAACAACTTGACTTTTTATTCTTGAAACTAAATCCCATGATGTTGAAATAATGTCTGAAGGTTTTTTTTACTTCAGTCTCACAACAGAACAGTAACTCTGTGTGATCAAGCAGTACACAATTTGCTTTGTGCTTCACTTCCAAGGAAACAGCACCATCAGGGTCATTCTCCCTTCTTTCCCCCACAACTGCAAATAGTAGTAGCAGACTCTGTGACCAGAATGTGGCAGTCTTATATGATCTGCATCAAGTCTGGGACCTCTGTCCAATACTGTAGCACTAGAAATACTGTGTCAGTTCTGGCCATAGCCAGCCTGTTCAATCATGTACATGGAAGAGCATTCAGAGCTTTCTCAGGGCTTCTGACAAGAACTGGGTGAACAATGTACTTCCCACATCAAGGTGTGCATCCCTCACTTTTCAAAATGCAGTCTGGGCAAACAGCTTAATCTGGGTTGATGAACACAGAACGACACACAGTTTAAGCTGCCTGTAAAATGTCATCTTTTTTTCTTGAGAGTGGCACAGACAACCCTAATCAATATGCTCTACTCCAATACATAGTCAGTGGAAGTTGTCCTCAGCTTAAATGGGATTCTTACCGCCAAAGCTCGGGTTTTACTGATGGCTGCATAGGCCTTTCCAGGAATGAGCAGATTCCTGGTAGGATGGGTCAGGTGTTCAAAGAGGATGGAAAGAAGATGCCCATGACTGTGGAAAATTCCAGGGGAGCTGGCAGGGGCAAATGTTTATGTGTATGAAGTTAATGCATTCCAAGCTTTGCTCATCTCTGCTAATTCAGGTCTGCAGTGTTCCACAATGGGCCTCAGGGACCACTAACTTTGTTTGTTGCTGTCTCTTACATGCAGGGAGGAAAACTGTGGGCAATACCTGGTCTATTACACCATTACATGACACAAGGTTTTACCTCCTGTCTAGTCAGTGGTTTTCCCACTGGATCTCAAGCCAAAACTTATCTCATTTGCATAAGGGAAAGTCATCCCAGTGAGTGTTGAATGAGATACTGGAACTGGTGCTGTGGTATTTCTCAACTGAAAAAGGAAAAGCAGTCACACATTCGCATTCCGTTGTTTTTAAAAATAATTTTTAAATGCAACATTATTAAAGTTGGTAATAGGCTGGGATAAAAAAGGCAAAGCTAATTAAATTAAATTGCAGGACTTTTTTTTTTTCTCAAAGTACTTGTTTAATATTAAATGAGTTATTTAAAAATAGCTATGGATAATAAATGGACTAAAAAACAAAATCAAGTGGACTGAAAAATAAAATATTAAATATTAGTGGAGTTTCTTCTCAGTTGGTCAGAAACTTTTTTCCACATTTCCAGTCTGAAAATGTTATTTCATTAGAACAAAACAATCTTTGTGGGAATATGTCAATTATGACAAAACAGGGGGAAGGGCCAGTGAACGACTCATTTAGTGGTATCAAAACATTTTATTTTGAAGAGTTTCCAAAAATTTTCAGCATGGTGCTTCCTTTGATTATAATAATTTTTTAGTCTGGTTTAAAAGTGAAGATTGGAATAAAATACCCAAGCACTGTAAAACAGGTCTTTCTAGACTTTCTAAAAGTATCTTTAAAGACTGTATTTTATTTCGCAGTCTTCATCTTTAAAATTACATTTTGGAAAATTATGTCGTAATTTAGGACAAAAATGTCTCAGCTCATAATTCTTAAAGAAAGGAACTTTCAAAATTCACAGGGCTTTAACATCTGTTCATATATTTTGCCTCATTATTTACTTTAGATGGCTTCACACTTGTCTCAGGAGATGACATAAAGGAAACCAGAGATCTTGTGTATTATTTTTGTTAGGAAGGTTCACCTTTAAAATGGAACTTCTTCATTTAAGATATTTCCTCCCATTCTTTTTCACTGATACCCCATTCCCACCCCACCTTCCCCCCGTAATGTAAATCACAGCAAAAAAATAATTTGGTGGTTTAACCAGAACACAATAAATGGGAAGGGCTGTTGGGGTGTTTTTAAAGTCTATTTAACAAAATAGTGGGGTTTAATGCAGATCATTTTGATAATTATACCTGTAATGTAACCATAATAGAGGTCCCTGCAGGGGAGGCAGAGACCAGTCTTGGTGGGTACACAGGAGCAAAAACTGTGAGGAAGGAGAAAGGAACCACACAACTCTTCTGCCAACCTCATGACAAGAGCAAACATGCTATAGACTTCTTCAAAGGCTTAGATCCGTGCACAAGGATGATCCATGAGGTGACTTTTTTGACCAACTTACTTAAAACAAGTTAATCTCATCGGGTGCACACACAGGCAGTAATGGAGTCATTTTATCTGCCTTTACCTTTGCACAGGATGTAACAGTGAAGTTGCTTAAACTCTGAATGCTCCTGACTGTAGCCTAAGTTTCCAGTATTTCCAAGACAGCTATATACACTGTTTACACATAAAATATACCCTTACACTACACATGACATCACTTTCATGGTTAAAAACAGGCACTTTGTCTCTTTACAGATGACTGCATAGACAGCTAAGCGGGTTGAGATTCAGTATGAGGACTCTCATTACAGAGGTCAAGGGTTCAAATGTATTCAAAATCAATACTAACAGAGAGTTATTACCTTTGGGTGGCCTATACAAAATGGATGGTGGTTCTAGCCTAATTTCTAGTTGACAGATGTCTGTGCCATCAAAAAAAATCCCATCATTGCATTTGGCATTCTTCACACAAGCTTCAACATAGAAGCCAAAGACAGACTGGGCACAGAGGTGGAATTAATCTCTCATGAAAGGCCTCTAGTTGGTCCTTCCAAAACAGAAATAAAACAGATTAAGGAGGCAGTTTGAGGAATACCAAAATGCTAGTTCTTGTAGTTCTTGTAGTTGGCTCCTCCCTATGAATAAAGAGAGGGCAGAATTTTCATGGTTTTTATCCAGCATCATTTCACAAGTACCAAATGGACTTTTGCAGGGGAAAAGATGTAAGAGGCTTATTTGTGCTACCAAGTTAAGATTGTGTCAGCGTCTCCCTTAAAAACCCCACCAAGCCATAAGAATTTAATCTGGGCTAAAAGCTGGCAGAACCGTTCTCAGCCCTCAAGTATGTTTTAAATCCCATTAACAAATATGTGTTAGGGTGTGTTGGGCCACCTATAAGCTAAAATACTCAAGGCTAAATAACAATAATAAAAAATGTTCTTTCATCTGAGTGTGGAACACAAAGAGGAAATCGAATGTCAAATTTATATGGTTTAAAAATATTCCTGTGTCTGTGCATCAAATGAGGAAGCTTTGACAAGTCTTTCTGATTAAGTCTGAGGATATTTGAGTGGTTCTTTTTGCTTGAACTGTAGGGAATATATTATCAGCAGGTCCTGAAGACAGATCACAGAGAACTTTAAAGAATGTGAGTGATAACATTTTGAAATAGCTGCAGAACTTTACTGCCATGAAGAAAAAATATGTAGATTTGGCTTACTCCCAATGGGAAGATGAGCTGCATAGTTTTGTGCAGCTTGAAGGCGTTAAATTTGCCTGGTGGGAAGACCAGTTAAAAGAGAATTACAGCAGTTTAAGCATGAAAAATAAGAGCAAGCTGCACATCAGCACTCTCAGTTCTCAAGCATATGTTGTTAACCCTAATTCTTGTTTGTATTTTTCAACTGAAAAAAATAAAGAAAACTGATGATTTTAAGAAAAAAAGTTATCATATTTGTGCATTTAAAAAACACAGTATTTTTCAACATTCAGGTGTCCCCTTTATCTTTCAAGACATCATGGGCCTGAAAAGGGATAGATATTGCCCTCAAAAAGCTTATCAGATAAATGCTTTTAAATGGCATATAAAGGGCTGGATCTGAAATTCACTTTAGACTACTTTAAGCTTTGGACCTTGTGATGCCTCTCATTTGCTGTGGCCCTTTGCTGCTCTGCCTTGATGTCAGAAGAATGGGTCCAGATGTGAACTGGGCTGAAACTCAGCATGCAGTGAGCTGCTATCTTCTCTAAATTGATCCCAGCACAAGCAACTAGGAATGCAGAAACCCAGAGCTTGATGTGGACAGCATCTCACCAGACCAGACCTTTAGATTTGCCAAAAGCGAATGAACATTGTACAAAAAATAATTTTGAGCCATGTGACCCAGGAAAAAATACATCCCACATGCTGCAAGTTTCTTAATCAGAAATGCCTCTCTTCTGTGTATGTTTAAAGAGAAAAAAAAATCCTACACAAGATACTTCAGTGAGCCATGGCACATTTATAAGAAGTATGCTAGATAAGCTAATATATATTTTTTTTTCTCTATCTCTAAATAGCACGGAGTTAAACTGTAGATAAAAATAACAATCTCAGAGTACGGCGTGTTGATAGGAGAGTTAGCGCAGAAATATCAGTGCTCCACTCACAGTTTCCAGAGATCATACAGTCTTAAATAACAACTCATAGCCCAAAATCTGATTTACACGAATGTCTGTAGTGGATCAAATAATCCCTGGATGAGCTACCTAAGTAGTCAGTAAAAAGAAGGAGGGTACTTCATCCTGATTTAGCTCCAAGCTTGAGTGCTGCTTCAAGAGGCCTCTTCCACAGTGATTGTACAGTGAAAGGGACATGATTGCTCCAGTGCCTGGTTGGTGAGAGCCAGGGTCTGGCTGAGGATCACTCAGAGGCCTGGTGGGAAAGAGGGAAAAAAGGCTCTTTGCTCCCTAATCAAGCACAGGGTTTGCAGACGAAAAACAGCTCTTTTGGGGTCACTTAATTAGGCCTTATAGATGATATACATGCACAATGTACACAAATATATTTTGTATCTGGGGAGAATATTTGTCAACCTCTGTACTGGATGCAGATGTATTGGTGCTGGCAGAGATGTGCCTGCAGTGTAAGGACAGAACCCAGTGGGACAGTTGGACATGCCTTGTGGGAAGCTGCAGCCCATGGGGAGCCCACAGATGGGCAGGTTTGTCCTAAAGGACTGCAGCTAGTGGGAATGTCCCAGGCCGCAGCAGGGAATCTGTGAAGAGGAAGGAGTGGCAGAGAGAAGCCGTATGGACTGACTGCAGCCCCCCATTCCATTGCACAGCTTAGGGGAGGTGATAGAGAAGGCAGGAGTGAAGAGTAAAGTTCAGCCTGCAAAAATAAGAAGGTGTTTTGGAGCTTTTTGATTTCGTTTATCAACACAACTTTATTATAATTGGCAACAAATTAAATTTTCCAAGGTGGAGTCTGTTTTGCCCATGACAGTAATTGGCAAGAGAACTCCCTGACCCATGAGCTTTTCCATCCCATTTTCTCTGTTGGGGAGGTGGAATGGATGAGCAGCTGGGTGGGTGTCTGGCAGCTGGCCAAGGTCAACCACAATCTTACAGCAGCAAATGAATTGCCAGAGCTCCAATGTGTACCTTTTTGACTGTGGTATTTAACCACAGAAGAGAAAGCTGCTTATTGTCTCAAATTACCTATGAGAATTTGATTATGGTACAACATTCAGCATTTATGAGCCAGAGAGGCATCAGCTGCAGAATATCAACCCTGAAATGTGGAAGCAAACAGGAAGGCTCTTGCCAGACACTGTCACAGAGGCACTGCTCTGAGGTGGCAGTTTCTCCAACCCAGAGTGAGACGTACAAAGTGAAGAATTGCTTTTGTCCCTGTGCAAGTGTCACCAAGAATGCAGCTACAAAAGATGTCCCTTTAGTCCAACAGGGTGCAGAGTCCAGTGCCACATCCATTGGGACAGGAGAATGCTTCTTTGACAAGGTGAGAAGTCTGCCATGAAGCATGTGAAAGGTTTGTACTCTATTTTTAGAAAATACAAACATTTACCAACATTTACTGTTCTTGTTTCACAGTGTCCTCATGTGCATACAGCTTGTGAGATGTATGTCTCTCCTCTTCAATTGTTCTATATTGTGAAGGCATGAGGACGCTCCCTATGCCATTCCCTGCTCTCTTAAGATATCATGGATAAAAGCAGAATTTCAGCGTAATTGAGTCTTAGTTCTCTCTGATATAGGGAATGCATAGTTCTTTGAATTTATCTCTAACCAAGGAAAACCATTCATTATGTTTTTTAAATACTAGGTCTGATACATTGCCTCATCTAACTGAAGTTAGTATGTTGTATGAAGTATGTATGTTGTAGTATGCTTGCTAAGATAATAGATCCTATGCACCTTGTGTTCACTGTGATTTGTAAGTTTTTCATTGGGAAATATCTGACTGCTGCTGAGAAACTGAAAAAATACCTCTAATCCCCCCCGCATCCATAAGTAATTCTATTGTCCAATGACGTTTATTTTTTTATGAAGTGTTGATCCAGCAAGGTGTTTAACTGTCAGTTTCCTGTTACGGTTGCTCAGCTGAAGAGAAGTTCTACCAAAAAACACAGAAAACCTTCCAAATCTGTGGTGCCCACACCTCAGAACGGAGGCCCAGCTCCATTTCACTCCTCTGAGACAACTCTAGGAGGAACCCTATCTCATTACATTCCTTATCCCCCCTAAAGCTAATGAAGAGGGGAGAATGAAGGAGAGGCAATTCCAGAGAACAGCTCCCATCTTCCTCTCTCCTTCCCCATTAGCTATAACAAGTGTGAAGAAGCAAAGCTCCTCCTGAAGGAGTTTCACCTAAGCAGGCTGAATCCAGTAAGTGTGAGCCAGGAATGCATAAACTCTTCCTGATATAATGAGCAACCTAAATAACAAAGGCCGGAGTCAATCATCCTGAAGCAGCTGGAGCACTAAGTGAGCTCTGACAGTCCCATGGTTCCAGGAGTAAAAGGCAATCAAAATATATTTGATTGTTGTGCTGAGAGGAAGAAGCAAAATGTGGGAGTCACGAGATTGCCTGGAACTGTGGAAAACAAGGAGAAAGTGAGATGGCTTTTGACTGTTATTTGCAAACAGCATCCACAGGTGCATTAGTAAGAGAGACAATCAGAAGGTAACCAGTTCTGACAGTGGCTAGTCCGTAGGCATAACATTTTGTTCTGCTAAAAACAAGAATGCCTGGGCTGTTAGGAACAGATGCCAGAGACTCTGGGAAATTACATATATGCAGAGTGACAGTTAAAGCAAAACAACCCCTCACTGATGAGAGTTGGGGGCCCCAGGGCCACTGCTACTTCGTGGGAAGAGACTGTACCTACCCATGTCAGTAAATACTGGCTGTGAATTGCCATGGTATCACCAGAGGTAGTGGTTATCTGCAGTTGCCTGAAATTGTCAACCCAGACAGTGGAGTCACCTTCTCAGAGATTCGGAGAGGAGAGAGGCTGGGGCTGCCTCAGGTCAGCCAGCTCCCTCTCGAGGGGTCCTCTGCCAGGCAAGGAGAGCGACAGCCTGAGACAGGGGGGGACTTCCAGGACACACATGTCAGAGCTGTATCATAAGGTTTACTGCCTCCCTGGGCAAGTGACATTGAAGTTGGAAGGGAGGTCTGTGAGCCTGAGCAAAAGTGCTGCCTACTCTGTCTGAGCCCCTGGTGTTGGTATTAGTCTTTGCTGCAAGTGTATAGAGAAAGGTGTTAAAAGCTTTACAGCTGAGCTTTTTAAAGGTAAGCACTTTTGTTGTTATGGAACAAAAGCCAGGCAGTGAGCTCAGCTCTGAAAACACAGCTTCTGCAAAGTACCAAGAATCTCACGAAGTTATGCAGACCTGTCTGGTTCTGCCAACTGACCCAGGAGTCAGCTCTCTCAGAAGTCTTAAGCCCTGAATATCTAATTAATATCTCACCCTGTTAGCCGGTGGTGGGCCAAAGAGCCTCCCTTCACCTCTGCAGGGAGGCAGATTCTAGGTATTCTAGAGCATGGAAAAAGAATTATAGGCAGCACTCCGATGCTGGGGGCCCTCAAGGGTGCAGGAATGGCAAGCAAAAGAAGAGCTTCATATAAACACACTCATAAGGAGATCCTGGGCTGCTGTTTCAGGGCTGAAACAGAAACAAAGTTGTACATCAGATTTTAGAGGTACCAAATATGAATCAGGAGCCAAAGGGAGACAAGTTACCTCAACTGAGAAGATACAAAGGCATTTGCAAATGACAAAGGCCAAGGAGCAGGACTACAAAAAAGTAGGTGCTATATAACAAGCCATATCATTTTAGACACTATCTCTCACCTGTTTTCATCAAACTTGCCCTTAAGTCACTGTGTGGTGCAAAAAAAGATGAGAAAGTTGTGGGTTCTCAAGCGTAATGACAAGGAGTTTTGCCAGTTTGTTTGGTTTTGGTTTTTGTTTACTGAGGTACACACTGCAACACCAGATGACTTTTACAAATAAGGTAACAACTCTAAAGTTCAGTCATGAGAAGATGAAGTTTAAGACTGCCATGTTTGTGAAGTGAATTATTAATGCAGAAGAGATGTAAAGGTGCAAATTGAGTGAAACAGAGAGGATATGACATTTTCATTGAGTACAACATCAGTATAACATTGTGAGATTCAGACAGGGAGGAAATAATTGAAAGCTTTGCTATTTAGAAGAAGTGTTTGAGCCACCAGCAACATTGGAAGCATGGTGGTTTGTTAGAAATCTCTCCTCTTCAGTATGTTCAGATAACTGGAAATTCATTCTTATTTACATAAAGTATCAGTCAGATGCTGTTCTCAGCTGATATACCCCTGAACTATCTATAATGACAGGAAAGGGCTGATCTGGGGTTAGCTCCAGCACACCTAGTGTGTTTTCACCTGTTGGAGGGAATGGCAGGAGTATTTGCAATGGGCATGTTATGTACAGGTTAAGACAACCAGTTCTAGTTTGCCTTCTGCTTAGCAGTGACTTTAGATAGATGAATAAGGTGCTGATGTCATTAGCATTGCTGGAGGGGAGAGTGGGTACGTCTTTGTATTGCCTGGGTTAAATAAGTCTGCCTCCTCAGAAAGGACTGGGGTGCAGTTTGGTCAGGTTCCATCAAGCCTGCATGATGTGCTTGACAAGGTTTAGATAGTGTAAGAATTTAATGCTTGGTTTATGATCCAAGGCTGTTGAAATCAATATTGAGAGACACACTGTCTCTGAATCAAGACTTCATGTTGCCCTTCACACTCGTGCAACAATAGAGTCCCTCAGGATAACTGGATATGGGAATACACAAGAGAAGCTTCTTTGTAGAGATCTCCATACAAATCCATATAAACAAATCCAAGCCAGAGGTAAACATTTGGGTAACAATGTATTGTCTGATAAAAGCATGTGAAAAAATCCTCTGCTGGACTCTGGATAGGTGAATCCTGGAAAACCTATGAGCCATAGTGCATAGCTCACTCTGCTGAGTGAAAATGCCTGGTCAATGAGTAAGCACATGAGACAACAAAAAAAAAATTATATTGAAGAGTAAACCAAAACTGACTGCAATAAAAAATGTCAGGAGAATAAACCTGACAATATTTTACTGATGTTGTAGATATTGGTAGCATGTTGTTTTTTCAGTATCATCTCTGGTTCTGGTGGTCTCCACCTCAGAAATTATATGACCAAGTATGTCAGTTCCAATGCTACTATAATAGTGACATGTTTTAATTCACCTATTGAAGTTTATTTATATCAGAGACTTCAGAAGCTTTGGTTATCTTCTGCTGATAAGGTTTTATGCCAGTCAACAACAAAGCTCTAACATTAGAAATAGATGTAAAAGGGAATTTCCCCCTCATTTTTACAATGTCCCATGCACTGAGCTCTAAATCTCATCTTTACTAAGAATATTGTTTGACCGTCTGTTTGTGCTCCAGGGAATGACTAAGAGCATTTTTATTTCCTCCTCTTTCTGTACCACATTTTTTTAAAGTTTTATTTCCCCCTGCAGTCTGTCAGCCAAATCCAAATATTTTGCAGACTGGAATAATTCAGGCAGCTCTCACCTCTTTAGAAGTCTACGTTAGTTTATCACATTCAGACAGAGAGTCACAGCCTGTCCTTAATTGCATGCTACAAAGCTGACATGCTCAGTGTTAAGTCCCACTTTCTGTCTTCTTCATAAAACACCTTGGCCTTGACCACATCTGCCTTCTCTGAAATAAGCTGTGAGGTGCAAGTGTGTTCTGTCTTGTTCTGCACGGGCCCCATCTCCCTGCCATGCACACAGTCTGACCGCATCTGGATGCCAGAGCCAAATGTGGACACAGCAGCCTGAAACCTACACTGTAAAATTCACATGGGACCCTGTCACTTGTTTTCAGCATTAAAATTAATCAGCTACAGTCTCATAGTATGGATTCTCTGACTTTCAGATTCCTTTTGATTCCTTATATTGAAAACCAATTTGTCTCTAAGGTTCTTCCACATAAGAGTTTCAGTTCAGGCGAGGGGTAAGTTTTTCAAGCAAATTTCTCAGTTGTCACTCTTACTCTGGTCTGTTCCATATTTGTAGTGAAAACATGCTAACTTCTGGATGAAAATAAACCAGAATATACATGCTGAGTGCACACTGATATGCTCCAAACACTAACAGGCATTTGGTTTACAGGATTAGACTAGACCCAGTCCAAACTAAACCCATTCCAAAATATGTACATGTCAGATCCTTTGTACCACCTGTGGTACTCCACACATCCCTTCCTATTGTGCAGCACTATTTGCTAATGTAGACCCAGCCGAAGAGGATATTCCATGTCACATTAAACTGTCTTAGACAAGTGGCATGTATTTGGCAATTGAAGGGTGTAATAATGTAGCATGATAAATGATCTGGAGTGATGTAAATTCTGGTATTTAATTTTCTGGTGCTTTATTTCAAAACAATCTGGATGTGGACAGTATCAACATAATTGTAGCGATATTTGTGAATACTAATAATCATAATAGGAAAACCTGACATCTTGAAACATAAACATTCTGATTTGGATTCTTCTCTTTCATATTTCTATATAACCTTTAAAGGAGTTGCCCCCCAAAAAAATTAGCATGAAGCACTTTCCAGAGAGCATTTCCATGCCCTCAGAAATGTGCAACAAGACATCTCTGTTGGATCCTGTGTGAGCCCATGAGCTCCTTGAGGGCAAAGGTGCTCACCTGCAGGAGCAGCCAGGGGCTTCACTCCTCAGAAACAGGCACCTAAATCTCAACAACTTCTATGAGAATCAACTGTAACACCTGCTTGTGTCCCTGGCTCAGTTTCCCCACATTTTCAGCTCTCCTGGTACCCAAACTCCTGAGGGAATTTCAATGAGATGAAAGACAATGTTCTTCCACAGATCCCTGGGAGCCCTTTACCAGTGAGGCAACCCATCCTTTCATACACCCGTACTATGTAGGGAAACACATTCACACCCCACAGACCTCAGTGTTCACTAAACTCTGGCAAAGAATGCAAGATTGTGTTCTTTGCTTTGCATAAACCTGATAAAGGTAACTGGTCAAAAAACAGAACAAGCTGGGTTGGAGAGGACCTTAAAGGCCATATAATCCAAGCTCCTGCCACAGGCAGGGCCATCCTTCGCTACACCAGCTTGCACAAGATCCCACTTCAGCTGGCCTTGATATAGAGAAGCCTTCCTGCAATGTGGTAGGCTTTAGAATCTGTGATGTTCAGGATGAAATAAATGTATATCATCCTAGACAGGAGAGCTGGGTAGAGGTAATAGAAGGCTCATACTGTGGAGGTGACAGAGTCCATCACATGGTAACCAGAAGAGGAGCGGAAATCACATTATAAATGGAGATGGGCACTGCTTTTTAAGTCACCTAGAGGTAACTCTTTGACCCATAGGGCCTTTAAAATTTGAAGCTATGTTTATAGGTGTCTTGCTTGCTCCTAACCCTGTGATTTTCAGGATGCCAGGTATAAATATGATGTGGTGGCCAGCAATCTTTCTGATCCTGTGTTTTGTGGAGTGGGTGAAAGAACATGTAGAGAGCCAGTTTCTCAGTATATTTACCCAGAACATAAAAAGAGCAGAAACTTTAAGAACTGAGAAATGTTTTGCTTATTCCTATGCAGGGACTTAGAGAACTCAGTGGAGAATGTGCCCTCTCTGTATCAATTTTCCCTGATGATAATGTGGCAGCCACCATAACTACAAAAAAAAGCAGAATTGGATGGGGAACCGAGCTGAACTGAGAGCAATAGAGAGGCTTTTATTCTCAAATATCACTGGTAGGGTGGCTGTTTCCTATGGAAAAACTGAACAGCTGGGAGCACTGGTCAGTGTACAACGACCAAGGACAACTCCTTAGTCAAGGATGACTTAATTTGTGAGACACACTGAAAACTGCAGAGGATGAGAGCAGAGCTTAGTGAATTCTTATGATGCTCCTCCTGCCTATTCGTGCAAAAAAAACTCAGAAATCATCAGAGATGTGTTAATTGCAGGAGTCTCAAAGCAAAACTAGATAATATTTCCCAAGGGAGGAGCGTGCCATGAATAATGTTTACTTCATGGAATTGGTATACAATAAATTACCCTTGTCTTTTGTATGTTCTAACCAGCACATGGAGGCAGTGGATTACAGAGAAAATTACTCTGGGAGTAAGATCCACTGATCTTTAAGAAAGGTATAATAATACCCAATTTTTTTCTGCCTTTTGCATATTGCTTTCTCTTTACAGTTCCCTCAGTCTTGAAAGCCCATGTGTTATCTGTAAACAGAGAAATATACCCTCATAAGAGTGCTTGGGGAGGAAGCATTGAATAGTGCTTGCATGATTTAAAAAGAGAAAAAAAAAACAAACAAAACCAAAAGACAATACAACAAACCAAATACCAAATAAAATTATTTTGATAAACTATTCAAAACCACATTTTAGCTGTGCAAAAGAGAAATGAATATTTTGGAATGCCCATTGAAGATCAAATCCCACAAATTGGCACCTACCTGAAAATTGATCTCTACAAAGAATGCACCAGTATGCTGCCTATTCTTTTAAATGAAAGGGACAGTAGCACTTCCTCGAAGCTCTAATTTGCAAAAATTTTTGCAAGTGCAGAAGGAAAAAAGGCTGACATACATACTGGTGTGATTTATTTTTGTTTGTCATGAAGAAAGGGAAGAAAGTATTCCAGTTCCAAAGCAAAACAGCTTCTCATTAGAGCCTGTGTGTAACAGAGCAGGTGAAGAAGAAATTTTGTGTTGCAGGTATGAAAAAATTTGGATGTTTCAGATTTTTTATGGAAGGCAAGATAATAAATGGTACAAGCTCTTCTGTCTAGCTGGCTACTCAGCAAGGCAGGAAGGCAGGCAGGAATGAAGGTAGGTGGAAAGGAGGAAAAGTAACGAGGGAGCTGATCTCTTCCTCCCTAGTAACCAGTGGTGGGACATATGGTAATGGTTCAAATCCAGGGGAGATTCAAACTGGACCTTAGGAAGCATTTCTTTATCAAGAAGGTGGTCAGTCACGGGAACAGGTTTGCATGGTAGATGCCCCAAGCCTGTCAGTGTTGAAGAGGCACTTTGACAATGCCTTTAACATGCTTTAGCTTGGTCAGCCCTGAACTGGTGAGGCAGTTAGACTAGATGATCATTATAGGACCTTTCCAGCTGTAATAGTCTGTGCTAAGGGAAGGAAGGGAGGAAGAAAGAAAGAAAGAAGGGGGGGAGAAAGTCAAAATCTTGCTTTCACTTTGCTGTATGAAGTGAATTGTATAAATTTCCTTCACATTCATATGTCTTCATATTAATGTATAATATTTACCTGCCCAGCTGGACTTCTTCTATGGCTTTTAGTATCCTTAATAATCTTTATTATTGCAACAAAAAAAAAAAAACCCAGCTGCCAATGTCCTGGACCCCTGATGGCCATGAATTGGTATCTCAGCTCAATAAAATGCTGGTGTTCAAGAAATCAATCTAAACCCAGAGTTCGTTTAACTCCTGAGTTATTTGAGATATGAAAGAACATGAGGAGTGAATAAACACCCCTATTCTTCTGAAGTGGTTCTCATGAACTGAAACGTGGTTTTGATGTCTTTACCAGATCTGTTTGCAACTGCAGAAGTGTGAGTGCATGAAGGACATTTTTATCTAGTACATTCAGTCTGGCACCTTTTGTCAAAACAGAACTCAAAACATTTGTGTCAGCCAAAACAGGTGTTTGGCTGTTAATGGAGCTGAAGTGAAAGTTTGAACATTGTGTAGGATGAAAGATGAGCCTGAGGAACATCTAGAGAATACCTTTCAGTGTGTAAATATTCCAGGCCCATGTGTGCTTCTCAGTGTTGTCCAATTCAAGAAAAAATAGAGACAAAAACCGAAGCTTCTGGCAGTCTCCATCCCCATGTCTGTGTTAAACTCCAGCAGGGCTAAATGGTGGCAAATAGGGAAGGCCAGTTTGCTACAGAAAATAGGCACATTTATTACTAGCCAATGGGCTGCCGTGTCTCAGTTGGAGTGCAGTTTGCTGAATTTCCTTTTTCACTTCCAAGGACTGTCTGTCCATAGCCTTCTTCCTCTCCCTTCCTATCAGCAACACCTATCCTGCAGGCTGGCAAGCAAATGTGGTGCCAGGAAACAAATACTGAAGTTCCCAGCAGGTGTCTAGCACCTTGGTCTTTCTTCAGTTATAACTTTATTTTATGTATTTTTTTGGATNGTAACAAGCCATGCCCTATATTATATAAAAAAAAAAAAAAAAAAAAAAAAAAAAAAAAAAAAAAAAAAAAAAAAAAAAAAAAAAAAAAAAAAAAAAAAAAAAACCTGTGTAATTTATTCTGATCTGACAAAATGAAAAGTATTTCTTGGAAGAATTTAAGATAAAATTAAAATCTGTGGTCTACTCATGACTTAACAGTCCAAACACTGAATAAATGATAACATATCAGCTAGTGCAGTCTTTTGACAGTATGAAGTCCTTAATCTTCAGTCATTATGGTTCTCTGATTGCCCCTTCTCTGGTTGTTAATACCTCCTCCTGAGTCCTAGTGCCAGGAATTAGCTGCAGTAATTTTATTTCAATTACAGCCAATTGTTGATAATCTGAATTTCTGATAAGCTTCATATAAAATTATTGCCAGGCTAGTACATTAAGTCTGTGTTTGTGTACCTTTCTTTTAGAAAAAAAAAAAAAAAAGACTTTTATCTGCAAATTCACAAATTATGCAAGTTTGTCCATGATCACCAAGGCAAATTAAAAGAAAAAACAGCCTAATGTATGCCACTAGTCTGTGAAGGATACTGCTGAACTTGTCAAAGAGGGATAAAACCTTGGGGTGCTATCTGAATCATCATCTAAGCTTGGATGATCAGCTAGTGCCAGTGATTACAAAACACCACCCACAACAGACACACTCTCCCCACACACACTGTGTATCAGCTTCAGATTTCAAGGAAATGCTGATCCTTTGTCCTAAGTGGATCCTGTGATCCAGATTAGGCATTTAACAGCTCCCAGCTGAGTTAACAAAATTCTCTGTACCTAAAATGATGCATCAGCTGCAGCCATAAAAGTCATCTTTCCGCTGCCTCCAGAGCCTGGTTGCTGTCTAGAAATAGTCCAAAATCTCTTTGCTAAGGTAAGTTTTTCTGCTATAGTGATGTGGTTAGGATTGTATGACATCAACTGCAACCTTCATTAGTATAGGTTAATTTGCAGCAGCTGTATTGAAAGAGCTCCAGTTATCAAAACAGTAGTCCAAAACCCAAAGCCCAATAGTGATGATCTGCAGGCTAGAGCAAGGATACATGGATATGAGAATAAAATTACCTCTCCCAAATTTAGAGTTACCAGCATTTTATAGCATCCTATTCTGGCTCCCTTTCTCCTGTTAAAATGTGTCTTAGGACATGAATGATCTCACATCCTATCCAGTCCTACTGAAGGAAAACTCTTGCATTCACACACCCATGGCTTGGAAAGAGCATTGACTGGGAAAATTGCTTTCAAGAGACTCCAGAACAACGCTCCAAACTGTGTGATCAGGTTACAACCAAACTGCACAAAAAGATGTCAACAGCTTGCTAGATAGTTCTGACTTGCAGGAGATGTCCAAGCCCCAGCTGCAAGAGCCAGATGTGTGTCCTGCTCTCCCTGGGAGGCTTATGTGCTTGTAACAGGGGATGCAGGGACCCCAACATGGACAGTGCCTCAGCCAGCACTGGTCATAGTCCTGCATTGTTAGCAAAAGTCAAAGGGGAAAGCAGATTTGTACTAATATGCCAGAGTGTGATACAGGACAACTGAGATATGGGCACATTTTTGCACACTCTGACATCCTTTGTCTTAGACTCTTGTCTGCACTCTCTTAGGTAGCAACAGCCCTGAAAAAAAGTTCAGGACAAAAATGGTCTGGAGAAGAAACTGTAGTAATTATGAACAATTCAGAACCATAAACATGGCTATTGGTTTGGGGTTTTGTTTTTGTTTTCCTGTGAAGGAGATGGGATCAGGTTCCATATCTGTATGCTTCTGCATTGAAAGGATTTATAATTAGTATTTTTTCTTAGAAATATGTATGACATGGAATAAAAGGAATTATATCTTATGCTGGTCTTTTGTGTACATATATATATATATAT